>VDFB02100431.1:0-13035 GCA_007258455.2 Sequoia sempervirens | reverse complement strand
AACTTCAAGCACATGTTTAAAAAAAAAACACTTTTTTATTATTTCTTTGGTTCTATTTGTACTTTTTTTGATATCATGCTACTCATTGTAATCATCTTTATGATCAGATATTTTTGATATCATATAATAGAAATCTTCCATTTGCCAATTCGACAATTTAAAATTTATGTAGTATTGAGTATTCTAATTTCTAATTAGTAATTCGATATTGAAAACTTCAATGTTCATTGTTCAATGTTCAATGTTCAAGTATTTACTATTTAGTATTTCAATTTGGCATTTGCAATTTTTCTATTTTACTTCTTAATAGTCTTATACATCTTTTCATAACTAGCATTTTAAGTACCATATGTATAGTGTATAGTATATACACTCCCCCACCGGCCCCCCCGCGCTGCCATCCCCAAATTGAGGCCCCTTTTTCCCCCCGTCCCGGAAACCCATCCCCCCGTTCCGATGTCCCCTCGTCCCCGACGGTGGTGTAACTATGGTTTAGAATCAGTTATTTGAGGTAGTTTTCTAGTTAACTATTAGGTTACATACAGTTAGACTTAGAGAATAAACTCTTGCATGCTTGCAAGACTGAGTGTAAACTCAAGGAGATTTTAGGGTTCCCTACTCCTTGAAGTTCTATAAATAAGAGCACCCTTGCTCATTTGTATTTTAACTTTTGTTGTGATAACAAGTTGTTGTGCCCACCTTGCCGTACAATGTTGCTATTCTGTATTGGTTCACTTAGTTAAATATAAAGTTGGTTTGATTGTTCATTGTGTGCGTGTCTCGTTATGCAATTTGTTGTCCCAGATTTATTCTTGTTGTGATTAATAAGCTTTGTTTCATATCTACACCTTGGATAGGGGTTCCTCCTCGGGAATTTAGAAATAGAGTTTATCGTTTGATGTTGTGATTAATAGTCTTTCTTTCATATCTACACCTCGGATAGGGGTTCCTCCTCGGGAATTTAGAAACAGTATTTTTGATGTTGTTACACAACTATAGTTACAAGACTCGCGAAAACTTGCCTAGTCTCAGTGAGTCGCAAGGCGGGTGACCCTAAACGAGTCCCAGAGACTCGATAGTCGAGTACTCGTCAGACTCACCAAAACCGGCAAGTCTTGTGTCTCAAACTCGGCCATTTTAATTAAATTTTTTTTTTAAAATTGCAATCTTTCATTTACAATTTTTTTAATTAAATGGTGTGTGCCATGAAGATTTGTGTGGTTTCCTCAAGGCTTTCATTTGCCAGGATGGGCTCACACACTCAGACAGGAGGTCAAGGCATTGCCCCTCGACCCTGCGAGGGGCGTTGCCCCTTGACCCCGCAAGGGGCGCTGTGTAATGTCCCCTTCTTGAAGGCTAAATTGGAGAAATAAGGGAATAATTTGTTAAATTAATTATTTATAAAGTTATCTCAAAAATAAATATCATAAGATGACTTTATATTTTAATTAATTTAATAAAAGTGACTAAAATAAAATGAAATATTAAAAAGTCACTTAAATAATAAAATAATAAAATATTATGGAAGCTTCTGGGAGGTGATTGTAATTTCTTTAAAAGGAGCTTTTGGAGAGCATTTGAGACATCTTGAGTTGCATATTCATCTACTTGTGTTGAAGAGCTTGAATGCTTGAAGACTTGCCTAAGGGTTTGAATACTCTAAGGTGCTAGTTTCGATTGTGAAATATCAATCCTAGCTGGAAGAGAATGAGAGATATTTCAGTCTTTCACATTGGGGCGAAATTTTGTGGCCAAAGACAAAATTTTGGTGTTGAGAGAAAATTAAGCCAAGAAGATCCTTTGCAGATTTTGCTTGAAGATTTATATGCTGAGGAAGGATGAATTTTGTTGAGAAACAAGAAGTTATGAGGGGTTCGATTTACTTATTGCTGATTGTAGAAATCAAAATTTCCTTATGCTAGCTGGGCGCACCAAGCAAGGACGATTTTGGTCCAAAGGAGCTTCAAAAATTCTGAAAAAATCATTGAAGGGTCGACTTGCAACAAGAAGGCTAGGCACAGCCTTGGAAGAGCCAAATTCATCCATTTCAAGAAGCTTCGATATTTTATGTAGCTGCTGCAACATTAAAATCAGGTTCCTTCAATTGTCATTGTAATGCATTTAAGTCCATAGTCTCTTGTAGGAGTCATTGATTGAGATTATTAGCAATTTAGCATTGTAATTCAGTCTTTAAGAATTTAAAAGGAATTGTAATTGGAAGGCTGAAGCAAAGGGATCAATTTGCATTCCTATTAGTCATAGTAGCAAGTTGAAACATTCATATCAGCATTGCATATTTAGTTTGTAAACTCTTTTCATTATTGCAAATTGAATTTAGAGAGATAAGGAGTTTGTTTGCAAAGTATTTGTCCAAATGACTCTCTTTGTAATTGTTTTTTCATTTATCTAGAATGCATGCCAAGTGTTTGTTAAAATGTCTCTTGGTTGTAGGTAGACATTTCATATCAGAATTTCATGTTTATGCATTTGAAAATACAAAAAAAGATTGCATATCATATTAGACACTTGTTTAGCTTCATTTGCATTTCCTTTCAAGTCTCCAAACATCTTTGGCATCAAAACAAATCAAAACAAAGCAAATTGAAACACATAACCAGCAAGTTGAAGGTTGCAAGGAAAGTGTTTGACAAAATTACCAAGGCAGAAAATCAAACTTTAAACTTCAAATTTGTCAAGGCACATTTCACACTGCCCCTTGACCCTGTTGGGGGCGCTGCCCCCAGACCCCTGCAAGGGGCGCTGCCCCTTGACCCCGTTGGAGGCGCTGCCCCCAGACCCCCGTGAGGGGCGCTGCCCCCAGACCTTGTTGGGGTGTTTCCCCCAAACCCTCATCAAACTATAGGTCTAAGCATGTTATAGGCCAATGATGAATCATGATCATTAAACCTTCAAAATACATATCCCCTATTGCAAATCTTTGCATCTTCCGCAGTCAAAGCCATAATCAAGGATTATCTTGTTCCATACATTAGACAACAAAACATGCAGTCTTGAAGGCTACAATAAAATTTTAATAATAAATTCCTCACTTGAATATACACACCAATCATTGAGACGCAAGCAAATATCATGGCTACATCATCATCTATGACCTATCTTAGACACTAGCGCATGACTTGTCGTGATGTTGGGATGAGTAATGCAAGCTCTTCTGAGCCATAGACTTATATTTTTAGTTTTGATATTTGTTTTGATGCCATGGATTTCATATTCCATGAGTTTTGTATACATTTGACAATATTTATATATCTGAATGTGTTATTTCCTTCAGCTAAAATTTGCGTTTATACTTATGTGATCGATGTATGTTTGTGTATGGGATCATAGTAATTTCTATTTGATGATGTTATTGTGTCTTTAAGGTTTATTTATTAAAGGGTGCATGAAACAAGTTTTAAATCCTTAAAAATCTCTGAATTTCTTGGGTTTTTCTATTTTCTGAGTCTGCGCCGAGTTTGGGCTCCGAGTCCGAGTCCAAGTCAAACATTGGTTTGCCAAGTCTGAGGCGAGTCCGACTCTTGTAACATTGCTAATAACCTTCATATCAGCCTACACCTCGGATAGGGGTTCCTCCTCCTTGGGAATCCTGATATAAAGTTTATCGTCAAACATTCCCTGCTCCTAATTACTCTTGCTTTGTTTATCTAGAGGAGATAGGATAGTTTAGCTTAGTTGTAGTTAAGATCTGCAAAACCAGAAAAAAACCTTAGCTGCAATGTATTGGTTTTCTTAACCTTGTGCCTCTTCCAGCTGAGTCAAAAAGATAGGATTTAGAATATTTTACTTTTTCACACATATCAGCAAAAGAGGGAGCTTCCCCTCCTAATTTGAAGAGCAGTTAATTATGTGCATAGTTGTCCGTTGCCAATACACATTCCAGAGGTGTGAATTGTAACACCAACACATCATAAAACTTAGAACAAGATGGCTGCCACATTTAAATGAGCCAGTTTTTAAAAACATGTGGTACTCACTAACACTTCCACGATAACATGATTTGGCAGTTCTGATTACCCTAATAATTTTCAATCTCTCAAAATCATTCTTAATTGGCAATGCTGTAATTTGGAACTAAGGAGTTAATCTTTTTTTTTCCCCAAATGAATTCAACAGTCGTTTTGGACATTACCTCCAGAAAACCTTCATTGTTGAAATTTAATTTCTTGATGGCTTGATTGTTGTAATGACCCTGCTCAAATCTGATTGAAAACTTCTGATTGAAGGCTCAAGAAATTTTGTCAAACACTTTGCATACAAGGGTCATATGACTGATATAACATTTCAGTTTGCTTTAATGGCTCTTCCTTCACTTAATATCAATGAGAATGCTTGCAAGAAGACTCTAGATTGTCTAAACAATGACCTAACATGAATGTGCAACCTACTTTGGCAATATTGAATGCATAAATGAGTTCTGATCATGAAAAATGATCACCTACAGCCAAGTGACTTTTTATCAAACACTTGGCATACAATCATATGCACTATCTTAAATGATCAGTAGAGCAACTATATGACTCTAACTGGCAGCTCTTTATTCAAATTGCAATTCCCTATACAATGTAACATGAATAAACCAAGACTCTTGGCAAAAAAATGAAGATGTAATAACAAATGCCAAGTCTGAATTTTAATGACAAGTCTGAGTACAATGTCAACAGTAAGATACTATCCTATGAACTGGGAATGATGTAAACCATGAAGGAACCTGGAGTAAGAAGATGCAAACTAATCGCTGTTGGAAAGCTGCCTTGGTTGATGCTTTGAAGACCAAAAAAAACCACCTCTTAATGTGCCGCTCCTGCTCTACCAATCTGCAACTGATATAAAATATATTCCAAGCTATTGAGTCCCTTTGTTACACTAAAAATCCTTGCTATGCCTTGAGAAGTGGAGCGCTCTTCTTTGTTGGTGATTTCAATGCACATACAAGGCTCCCTGAATCAAAAGGTAATTCCCAGCAAGGTCTGAAGATTCTGGACAGTCAACAATAAATAATTCGATTCTCCTTGGAGTATCAACCTATGACCTTAAAATGGCAGCAATATCCTTCCTAGACACCCCACGCATCCACCTTGAATTATTTATGAATTTTTAGATGCTCCCTTCACAAAATCGTGGCACTAAGTGGTTGCCACTTGACTGTTAAATGGATGCAGAAATTTCTGGAAATCGCAGCCCCTGTAATGGAAGTCAGACTTCTGATGCAAATTATGACAGCTTATAAACTCCTTCAATATGCATTAAATATCATTACTAAACCCCCTCTCATGGGGCGCATCAGTCTCTTTGAGAAATTGATGCAAAAGAGGTCACTATAAGCAGAAACGTGGCTCCAAGAAGACTGAGAATGACAACTGAAAATGCCCAGAATTAATATCAGAATTATGCAAGATGCAATCGACCTCTAGTCTATCAAATCAATGAAGAGCAATGTGCAAAGACGTCTCCAGTCAAACCCTACAATCGAACCAGACCAAACATCAACTTCCTTGACTATAATCGAAGCACCATGAAGCTGTCAGCATAACCATAAACTCTGATTTTCAAATCAGATTGCCAATATGCAAATCGAACCAATAAGATGAAGATTCTCCAATGCAAAATGTCTTCAACAATGCATTCAAATCGATACAACTAAAATTTGGCCAAAGGCCATAAAATTTTGCTTTGAAAATTTTGCTTTGAAGTACAAGTAGAAAGTCTGAAGCAACTTCCTCAACTTTGCAATAATTCAAGTGATATTTCACACCCTCAAAATTGCGTACCAATTGAGAGTTTTCATTCTCAATGGCCAAAGACAACTGCAGAAACCCTAGGCTCCACAACCATCAAACATCAACATCAACAACAACAAAACTGGCTGGTAGGAAATGAGCCCTCAATGCCTATTTATTCTTTTTCCTCAATAGGTCGGCCTCCTTCTAGAACTTTCCCAAGTCACCTTCTAGAAGGAATATTATTTTATTTTATTTTATTATTTTATTATTTTGCACTTTATAATAAAATAATTATTTATAACATAAAGTGCAAACATAACATTACTTTATAACATGAGGTTTCTAAAAATAGAAACATATCAAGAAATCATTAGAACACCTCCATATGTAGACTGAATCACGAAACGAGCCAACCAATCAACTGGGTATCTGCCAAACGACCCTCTTATCAAGCTCCATTAGCCTACGAGGATCAGGAATAGGCTAATTCCTCTAAACTCCATCACTCATGAAAAAGGGGACATTACAATTGTGCTAGCTGAAGCCCCTGAGTCTTGCTTCTTAGATTTTTCATCTTGCTTTGGAAAGCATGGACACAATTTTCAGGGAAGTTACTAAAAAGAATATGGAAAGTTTCCATAATAAATTTTCTTATAAACTATATCCATCTATGCAAGTTTCCTTCCTCTTCTTTGGATTTCAAATTCTTGGTATTCTTTTACTGTAAAGTCTTCACCAGCTTCAACCTTTTGATATGTTTGCGTGCTGGATTTAATTTCTTTCTACCCCAGTGCAAATGCTTTTTCCATTTGCTTTAGTAGAAACTTTTTCAATCTCTTTGAAGGGAAGTGTTGTGACCTTTTTCACACATCGCCCCATTGCAAATGGGGACCCCTAATTTTGGCTTTTCTTTTGGTTTGTTTTGTCGTTGTCTCTCTTTTCTGCTGTCTATCTTTCCGGGATGTGCCCGTCTGTGAGCCTAAACGTGAAATTTGGCCAAATCCATAGAATTAGGGTTTTGAACTCTCCAGCCGATTTAAAATCAAATGAAGTAATCAAGTTGAAATCTAACCTTGGCATTGCTGTCAGTATACTTCCAGCAGGTTCCCAACTCAATTTCATCAAATTCCGGGTACTTACTATTTTTAGTAAGTGTGCAATTACAGGCAATCTATCAGCATTTTTGAGATTCCGACAGTCACACTGCATTCAGAGCACATCAGGCTGCTCGCATGCAAAATTTGAGCGAAAACAGACAACTTTCTATTTTTAGCAGTCCAGCTTCCGGGACAAATTTCAGGGCTTAGACGCAGATTTTTTCTTTGCATGTCTAGATATTCCTTCTGGGTTTTTCGAGACCTTCGCGACAGTATAACATGCAAGACGAGACGACAACTTTCAGAATTCAGCCTTCCGAGGCTATTTTTAGGGTTTGCATGTCGTGGTTTTCTCGCATGCCTGATGATTCCTGTTTTTCGGGAGCTTCGCAATGGTATGACATGCAAATGGAGATAATCACTCAAGTAAGGAACTTACTATTTTAAAGGTGTGTTGGCGAAAACTAACACCTCTCGAGTGCAAGCCAGGACGGACAGCCTATGCACACCGGGGCGGTGAATGAGTGCTCTTCAAATTAGAGGGAAGCCCTGGTGCCTTGAATGCGGAAAAGAAAAAGTAATCTAAATCCTATCTTTGTTCTCGTTATGCACAAGGTTAAGGGTCCAAGAACGCGGTAAATTAAGGATTTTCTCCGCCTCGCATCATTAACTACAACTAAGCTAACTACTTTAAATCTATCCAAGGGCTTCCCTCAAGAAAACAGAGCAAGGAAATGGAGCAGGATGATGATCATCGACGATAAACGAGTTTAGATTCTCTACTTGAAGGCAAGGTGGCGATCTATCACTTCAATTCCAGATGTTTATTGGGCACAAAACAGATTTAAGAATTTACCATGACAATCTTATGAAACCCTATGTGGCATAACACTTGATCAAAATAGTAAAGACTTACAAAATAGATTTATCATCACAATCTCACGAAACCCTATGTGGCATAACACTTGATCATAATGATAAAAGGTTCACAAACAGATTTATCATCGCAATCTCTTGAAACCCTATGTGGCATAACAATTGATCACAATGGTAAAGATACACAAAACAGATTTATCATCATAACCTCTTGAAACCCTATGTGGCATAACAATTGATCATAATGGTAAAGTTGTACAAAACAGAAAGAATTCACCATTACAATTGCATGAAACCCTATGTGGCATAACAATTCATCGTAGTGCCGGGCATTATGAATAAATACCAAAAGAGCAATATTATGTAGGCAGCGATATATTTCTACAAAAGTTAACAAATGAGCAAAAACTCTTTATTTATATACATCAAGGTGAACCCTAAAATCACCTTTTGTGTTAATCTACATACCGCGAAATGCATGCAAGATTAATTATTAAACTCCTAATGAAGTAAACTATACAGCTTAACCTGAAAGCTACCATCAGCTTAATCGATACAAATAACCTAATGGACTCATGCGCAAGCATGCACGCCCTGATAAAGCAAAGTTAATCGCCACTACCTTCAGCTTAATCGAAACCATAACCTAACTCCCCGTGATGATAATTCCAAGAATGAGATAAGCATGTGTTAAGTCAGCAAGTAAACTCAAGACTGAAAGTCGAGTTAACTGCTGCTCATGACTCAACCCTTGAAATTAACTGAGGTTCCAACTGGCAGATCACTCCATGTCAACTCGGTCTAACACTTCGACCAAGAACTCATCGATCTCTTTGTCATCTGGCACTTTGACGCTGTCCAAAATAACAGTCTGTTTCTTTAGTTCTCTACCACTTTCTGAAATCGTGTGCATGCCATCTTTACATTCTTCAGTCGCCTTTCTGAAACTGGCTGCAATCACTGAAATATTCTCTAATTTAGGCGCCATAGGTTCACCTTCAAGGCTGTCACAAATCAGCTTCTCAAACTCTGCTTGTACTTTATCCAACTCAACATACGTGCCATCTTCCAAAAGATAATGACATGGAATCTGAACAACGAAGCCGCTAACAAGTGCAAGTACTCCAACTACATCATCCTTGAGTGAAAACAACTTGGTAGAAATCTTCTCACATATTTCTGTCCTAAGAAGGTGCTGCTCTTTCCAAGTAAAGACTTTCTCTTGATCCTCGACCATTTCCAAGGCATCATATGCAACTGATAACTGAGATACCAGAACACGATCCTTTGCCAAATTCTCTGCAACTGCAATCTCAAGCAACTGAATACCCTGACGGAGTTTATGTGCATCATTCCTTAACTGATACAAATCTACAAGAAGAGTTTTACCAGCAACAACTAAACTTCCAATCCAGTTGTCTAAAAGTCTGCCATGACTGACCAACTGATCCAGTTTTCGTTGTTCTATAGGTGTACTCTGAGGAAGAATAGATGCTCTACTCGGATTTCCATGAACAAGATCAGAAATGTATTGACGAAGTTGACCAATTTCAGCTTTAAGTAACGCCTTATCTTCTCCATCTTTGGTGATACGCTCTTCAAGATTATTGGTAACAATCTTAAGAAGAGATACATCTGTCTCTCATGTAGTCCTACCAAGATTAGCCTTAGTAAATGTAAAGTCACCAACTTCGACTTCATTTAAGCTTTTACCCTCTGGAGGAACTGCAACTTCAATAACAATCTCTGATTCTGGAGTCTTTTCAATGTGCACCTGTTTCTTGATCTTCTTATTTGACCTTCTCTGATAAGGCTCACCGAACTCAGATAAGTCAAGGTTGTATGAAGGTTCACGCCTCTATCTCCCTAAAGACTTCTCGAGCCAACAAGACTGAACCATATCATCCATTCGAGGAGAGACTGTCCCTGATGTATCAAGCTGTGGTGGTTCAGTTGTCCCCGATCCTGTTTGAATTGGTGTCTCAGGCTCTGAATCTATGTCAATAGGTCGCGAATGCGGAGGTGCTAAACCGTAAGGTGTTCGATGAGGCTGGGTTTGAATAACCGCTCTACCGAACCTCGTGAACACGCTCAACTTACTTCGCCTCTTACCAAGAGCTCTTTTCCCTCGTGGTTTCCACTGAAGCTCCAAATTCTTCCCGAGGTATTATAATGGCCTTGACTCTGGGTCTTGCTCTAGAAGTAGAAGGCAACGAAGAGAAATCCTTTGGCGGCTCTTCTACAGGAACTGACTTCCGTGTCCGTTTGCTCTCCAAGAACAACTTACTAGTCTTGATAACTGATCTGGAAACCTCTTCGATAGAAATATTCTCCTTAGCATACCAATCCGGTGAGCGAAGTGGCTGCCGCGCAACTTGATCTTTGACATATGAATTGAGAAGAACTTCTCCATCATCATCCGCGATAGACTATCATCAACATCTTCCGGGACAAAGAACCAGAGAGCTGAATCGATAGTGAGCTCCGCTGGCCAGTGACGATGACGACTGACTATCTTCACACCCTGTTTCCAGAAATCTTCAAGGCCGGGCGCGATGTGCAAGCCCTCGCTCTAACCGATTTGCATAATGACCGAGAGGATCATAGGAACGCCTCTCAATATAAGGCTTGAGTTTGAACCTTTCTATCTCAGTAGACATAAACCTGGCATCTGTTGCTGCATTGCATGTGAAAATTCCCAATGTGAATGGAAAATTAGCCGCAGTCTTATGACGACTACGAAGAAAGAAATGAACATGCTGCATCTGTCTGAGAAACTCCATGAAAATGAGCTTATCTGAAGGGTATCTCGGTAGCATCAGGGGCTCTCCAACATATCCATAAACCCGGATGTATGTGAAAGTAGGAAACTGGATAAACCAATCCGCCCAAGTCTCCATCGCTGATTTGGCCTCGGCAGAAATGCGAATGTGCATCTCGTCATCAAGATCTCTCACGGTTCTCATGGAAAAGTGATCATTCACTGCTCGGAAGTCCTGCTCGGATTGAGAAAACTCCAACTGAGGATAATACTCATGAACATGCTGAACACCGAGAGTGTCGTTAGTTTTAAGAAGTCTGTAGCTACCTTGAAATGCAACCAAGTAAACCAAGTAGGATACCATATGAAACTCGTGATACTTGAGAAAGTTAGTAATTTGCTGATGTAAGCAATCACTAATCAACATAGCCCAATCAAAATGCTCTGTGCCATCAAGAATTCTGGTAATCAGGTAAAACATCCATGAACGAAAAGTGCTAGCATCTGATTGACCAGTAACTCGGTTGAGTAAAGTTATCAAAACAGCAACTTCCTCTTTGAATTCACCACGACCAACCTTCTTAGGCAAATTAGTTTTCTGAATTGTCAACCATTTCTGAGCAACTTTTCTCTATGAACGTTGTTGATCAGCATTCCATATCTTCTCACAAGCCTCAAGAACCACAGTAAAGTTATCTAAACGAGGAGGAATAGCAAAGCATTTCTCTATGTCCTTCGGTTTGAGACTGCAAACAACTCTTCCATCTACTAATCTGATCTGTCGTGAAGACAAGTCATAATGCTTGATGCAAGCAAGTACAAACTCAAGATCGAAGATAGAAATAGGAATGGATGCCGTTGCCAGTAACCCCAAACGCTCAAGATTCCTCAACGAATTGCTGCTAACACCTTCCAAACTGCTCAGATTGACCACTGGATAAACATGATTCAGGTCTGTATCTGAAGTTTTGATGAAATTATGTGTAAGAGCCGATTTGACCTTGTAATCAATGAGATTGAACTGCATTTTGAAAATGATGACTTTTGACTGTAAAGTCGAATATACTTGAAGAACTTTCTGAAAACCTCTGGACAAGGCTAAAAATAGCTTCGATGGAAGAAATTTTCGGTTTTTCCGAACATGGGTTTTGTGCAGCAATAACTCAATTTAAAACCCGATAGTCAATTTCTAAAAATGCGACCAAGCCCACATGCAAAGAGATTCTCGGTGCTAATGCAGCTTCGTATCGAAGATTTCACGCGTATGCATTTTCTCAAAAAATCTTAAGACGTGGGTCTCGCCAAGAAATGTTGAAAATTTAACTCGAAGGATCAGATTCTGAATATGTGTTGAATTTCTTTGACATGCGAAGAAAGTACCTAAGGTGAGAAATAGAAGAAATAAGACAGAAGATAGAAAGTTTTGCTTGTCTGCTTCTGAAAAATCTGCCAACTTCTTCTCTGGAACTCGATAAAACCTGCATGCAAAGTGAAAATAAAATCTAGAATCGCCTTCCTCTGAACAATCTGAACTCGTTGCTTCGAAGAACGCTGAATTCGGACACCTGTAGCACCTTTAGCTTGCTGGTCGCTCAAGAAGAATATGAACTTCAGAGCTAAAGTTGATGAAATAATGGACGCCATGGTTGAAATATATAGATTTTCATCATTGAAAATTCGCACTAGGCAAGGAAACCATGAAAAGTGCGCTTGGCTTCTAATTGGACCCCATTTTAGTTAACTGGAACTCAAACAAGCTAAATAAATAGCCATGCATTAGGGTTTCCCTTTTTAGTCTTCAGTTAACAAAACCATGCGACCTTAGCTTCAGTTAGCAATCTTTATCAAGTTCGCCATCCTTCACATTTGCTATAGATTCACAAATTTGACCTAAGGCGACCCTTTTGATAACTTCAGTTAACAATCTTGATTGAAATGAGAAATTCGCCATCTTCATGCAATCATCATTCTAAAAATAGCGACCCATTTCAATCTTCAGTTGGCCTTCAAAAATGCGCCAACTTCATACTTATGCTTCAATTTAATTCTAAAAATAACAAGCCTTTTGGAACTAAAGTTGCTATTCCTTGAAAAGTGTGTAGCTTCACTAATTAATGCTTCATCAAAAATATCCAAATATGGCGACCCTTTTGGAACTAAAGTTAACAACTTCATGCGCCATACTTCACTAAAATTATGCTTCATCATTCAATTCGTCCCTTTTAGAACTTCAGTTGACACTCAATGAAGCGCCATCTTCACAAAAACTTCACAATTTTGACCAAATTCACCATGCATGTGAACTCCAGTTGACATTCACTGATAATCTTCAGTTAAGTGAACATGCAAAGCAGTTAACTGAACATGCAAACTAGTTAACTCGACATGCGAACTAAAAGATCACTCAACATGCCAATATATGAACTGAAGATGACAACCCAGAAAACGTTTAGTCTAACTGCAGTCAGAAACTCCAGTTAAGGCGTGCATTCAACTCTCTTTCGAAAATCCAACTTTGACCTCTCAAGCGAATTCCAGACTTAGCCAAATTTCATGAAAG
>VDFB02100430.1:0-15245 GCA_007258455.2 Sequoia sempervirens | reverse complement strand
ATCAAATTGGGTTTATTATTAGCTGGTTATTCATTGTGATGAAGTTATGGTGAATTAATTGTTGGTTTATTGATGCATAGCCATACTATTATATCTTGAAGTTCATAGATGTGCCTCAGTCAATACATTAAATTATGTCTATATCTACATCTATATCAAAAAAAATAAAAGAAGAACATTAGACTATGTTGTATTGAAAATCAAGAAATAATTTTGCTTGATGACCATGGAAAGAAGATCATTGTTCATATATAAATAATTAGTGAAGGTATTGATGACCCAAAATAACATAACAACCTTGCAACCAAACAATTTTTTTTAAATAGTGGATTACATGGGAAAAACCACAAAACAAAAGAATTCACAACAACAAAGACATGCAAGGGGGAAAAAAACAACCATGATAACATAAACTATTTAATTGCCTTGAAACCATTGACACCACACAGAAAGCATATGTGAAACAATATTGGTTTGAATAGTGTCGTAGATGACAACATAATTCACAGTAACAAACCCATGCAAAAAAAAAAAAAACCCCGCACCCAAACAAATTCCTTTTTCAACAACACCCTATCGCAAATGAAATAATTTAGCCAAAGCTAGAGAAGAACAACCAATAATGCATTATGGATGACAACATAAACTCTATAAAGTTTACTATTTAATTGCATATAAAAAATGAAACAATATAGCCAAAGCTAGAGGAAAATGGGAAACAATGCCTTATGAAAAACAACATAAACTATATAGCATTAACTATTTTATTGCGTCACAACCATCACCACAAAGCGAAATCCATAAATGAAACAATAATGGTTTCAACATCGACCTAGAAAATTCTTTTTTCAACAATACCCTATCGAAAACAAAACAATATAGACAACATTCATATATACTCCTCCCCATGTTTATTGTTTTGGGAAGATAGTTGTTATTTTTTCCATCCTCAGAAAGGAATTCTTACAATAATAGGCTTTATAATAAGCATAATAGGAAACACTGGTTGCCACATACAATGTGTTCAAAAGCTTTTTGAAGTTATTAAAGGAAGAAGTTCTAGAGTATAATGGCCAGTTTCAAATTAACACTTTTGCATGAATTCCATATCTTTGATCTGGCACTTCGAGTTTGATGATCTTCATTAAGAACGTGTAGACATGCATTCTCTAAAAATAAGTTTTCTTCAGAGTAGCTGAGCAAAGATCTAGAATTCTTGCAGAAGGTTTGATTGAATCTCACACATTATACTATGAGGAACTATTTTCCACAATAACCTCAAAGAGCTTTTCAATGCATTCTACCTACTAAGGCCTAATTTTGTCAAAATTTTCCTACATTGAAAAATGAAGCTTAGAAAATAAATTAAAAATAGTAAAGAGGGTGGTGGAGCAGGAAGGCCAATGAAATTTTTGGCTAAAGTGCACACAATAAGGGAAAACCACAAAACAAGAGGTTTCATAATTTTGTCATTTGATTACTGTGGTTTTAATCTTCTTGTGTTGGATGAGTGTAGAGTATATTTCTGATACATGTGGGTTCATAAAGTTATGCTGTATATGTCTTTCTTTGATATTATTCTAGTTTCATAACTTAGAATGATAGGCTCTATAGTAAGTGCAATAAGAAACATTGGTTTCACCATTGATCATAGTGGTGGGCAATGTATGTTACAACAATCCACAATGGCTTATGGATAACAACATAAACTCTATAACATTAACTATTTTGTTGCATATCAAAAATCAAACAATATAGCCAAAGATAGAGAACAACAGTCAACAATGCCTTGTGGAAAACAACATAAACTATATAGTGTTACAACCATCACCACAAAATAAAAGCCTTAAACGAAACAATAATGGTTTCAACAGTAATCTATCAAAAATAGAACAATACAAACAAAGCTAGAGAACAACATTCAACAATGCCTTATGGATAACAACATAAATTCTATAACATTTACTATTTTATTGTGAATCGGAAATGAAACAATATAGCCAAAGCTAGAGAACAACACTTAACAATACCTTATGGAAAACAACATAAACTGTATAACATTAACTATTTTATTGCATTGCAACCATCACCACAAAACGAAAGCCATAAATGAAACAATACTAGTTTCAACAGTGACCCAGATGGAAAAACCCACAAAATAGAAGAATTCATAGTAACAAACCCATGCATAAAAAAACAAAAATAACCTTGCACATGCACAAATTCTTTTCCCAACAGTGCCTTATCGAAAATGAAATAATATAGCCAAAGCTAGAGAAAAACACTCAACAATGCCTTATGGGAAACAACATAAACTGTATAACATTAACTATTTTATTGTGTTGCAACCATCACCACAAAATGGAAGCCATAAATGAAACAATATTGGTCTCAATAATGACCCAAATGAAAAAAACCCACAAAATAGTCTTTTTTCAACAACACCTTATCGAAAATAAAACAATAACATCAACTATTTTATTGCCTTAGTGAAAATGAAACAATATAGCCAAAGCTTTGTAAATAATGCCTTAGCAAAAATAACACAAACTGTTTAATTGCCTTGCAACCATCGACACCACACGAAAACCATAAATGAAACAATATTGGTCTCAACAGCGACCCAGATGAGAAAACTTACATAACAGTCTTTTTTCAACAACACCTTATTGAAAATGAAACAATTTAGCCTAAGCTAGAAAACAACAACCAACAATGCCATAAACTCTTTAATTGCCTTGCAATCGCTGGTACCACACGGAAACCATAAATGAAACAATATTGGTCTCAACAACGACCCAGATGAAAAAACCCATAGAACATAAGAATGCCTAAGCTAGAAAACAACAATCAACAATGCCATAAATTGTAACAAACCCATGCAAAACCATCACCACAAACCGTGAACCATAAATGAAACAATATTGGTTTTAACAAACAATATAGTTTTTTCTCAACAACACCTTATTGAAAATGAAACAATATAGCCTTTTCAACACCTTATCGAAAATGAAACAATATAGCCTAAGCTAGAGAACAACAATCAACAATACCCTATGGAAATCAACATAAACTATATAACATTAACTATTTTATTCCGTTGCAACCATAGCCACAAAATGGAAGCCATAAATCAAATAATATTGGTTTCAATATCGACCCAGATGGAAAAACCCACAAAACACAAAAATTCACAATAACAAACCCATGCAAAAATATAGTCTTGTCTCAACAGTCCCTTATCGAAAATGAAACAATATAGCCTTTTCAACATTACCTTATCGAAAATGAAACAATATAGCCTAAGCTAGAGAACAACAATCAACAATGCACAATATAGCCAAAGCTTTGTAAATAATGCCTTAACAAAAATAACATAAATTGTTTAATTGCCTTTCAACCATCGGCACCACACGGAAACCATAAATGAAACAATATTGGTCTCAATAGTGACCCAGATAAAAAAAACTCATAGAACTGTCTTTTTTCAACAACACCTTATAAAAAATGAAACAATTTAGCCTAAGATAGAAAACAATAACCAAAAATGCCATAAACTATTTAATTGCCTTGCAACCATCAACACCAAACATAAACCATAAATGAAACAATATTGGTCTCAATAGTGACCCAGATGAAAAAACCCACAGAACAGAAGAATGTCTAAGCTAGAAAACAACAATCAACAATGCCATAAACTATAAAAAACCCATGCAAAACCATCGCCACAAACCACAAACCATAAATGAAACAATATTGATTTTAATAAATAATATAGTCTTTTCTCAACAACACCTTATCAAAAACGAAACAATATATCCTTTTCAACAACACCTTATCGAAAATGAAACAATATAGCCTAAGCTAGAGAACAACAATCAACAATGCCCTATAGAAATCAACATAAACTACATAACATTAGCTATTTTATTCCGTTGCAACCATAGCCACAAAACGAAAGCCATAAATCAAATAATATTGGTTTCAATAGCAACCAAGATGGAAAAACCCACAAAACACAAAAATTCACAGTAACAAACCCATGCAAAAATATAGTCTTTTCTCAACATTACCTTATAAAAAATGAAATAATATAGCCTTTTCAACAGTACCTTATGAAAAATGAAACAATAGAGCCTAAGCTAAAGAACAACAATCAATAATGCCTTATGGGAATCAACATAAACTTTATAACATTAAATGTTTTATTGTGTTGCAACCATAGCCACAAAACAAAAGCCATAAATCAAACAATATTGGTTTCAATAGTGACCCAGATGGAGAAACCCACAAAACACAAAAATTCATAGTAACAAACCCATGCAAAACCAACAAACAATATAGTCTTTTCTCAACAGTACCTTATCGAAAATGAAACAATATAGCCTTTTCAATAGCACCTTATTGAAAATGAAACAATATAGCCTAAGCTAGAGAACAACAATCAACAATGCCCTATGAAAATCAACATAAACTGTATAACATTAGCTATTTTATTTCGTTACAACCATAGCCACAAAACAAAAGCCATAAATCAAACAATATTTGTTTCAACAGTGACCTAGATGGGAAAACTCACAAAACAAAAAAATTCACAATAACAAACCCATACAAAAATAGTCTTTTCTCAACAACACCTTATCGAAAATGAAATAATATAGCCTTTTCAATAGTACCTTATCAAAAATAAAATAATATAGCCTAAGCCAAAGAACAACAATCAAAAATGCCTTATGGAAATCAACATAAACTGTGTAACATTAACTATTTTATTGCATTGCAACCATAGCCAGAAAATAGAAGCCATAAATCAAACAATATTGGTTTTAACAACGACCCAGATGGAGAAACCCACAAAACAAAAAAAATTCACAGTAACAAACCCATGCAAAACCATAGCCACAAAACGTGAACCATAAATGAAACAATATTGGTTTTAACAAACAATATAGTCTTTTCTCAACAAAACTTTATCAAAAATTGAAACAATATAGCCTTTTCAATAGTACCTTATCGAAAATGAAACAATATAGCCTAAGTTGGAGAACAACAATCAACAATGCCTTATGAAAATCAACATAAACTGTATAACATTAACTATTTTATTTCCTTGCAACCATAGCCACAAAACATAAGCCATAAATCAAACAATATTGGTTTCAACAGTGACCTAGATGGAAAAACCCACAAAACATAAAAATTCACAGTAACAAATGTATGCAAAATATAGTCTTTTCTCAACAGTACCTTATCAAAAATTGAAACAATATAGACTTTTCAATAGTACCTTATCGAAATGAAACAATATAGCTTAAGCTAGAGAACAACAATCAACAATGCCTTATGGAAATCAACATAAATTGTATAACATTACCTATTTTATTTTGTTGCAACCATAGCCACAAAATCGAAGCCATAAATCAAACAATATTGGTTTCAACAATAACCTAGATGGAAAAACCCATAAAACACAAAAATTCACAGTAACAAACCCATGCAAAACCATCGCCACAAAACACAAACCATAAATGAAACAATATTGGCTTCAACAATGACCTAGATGAAAAAACCCACAAAACAAAAGAATTCACAGTGACAAACCAATGCAAAAACAAAGAATATTGCCTTGCAACCATCAAGGCTACATCGAAACCATAAATAAAGCAATATAGCCTAGGCTAGAGAACAACAATCAACAATTCCCTATGGAAAATAACATAAACTATTTTTGAAACTCTGCAAAGGGTTTTTTGTAATGCCCTTGCCACACAACCCTAGAGGAAGTTGCAATTAACTACTCAAACGTACTAATTTTTTTGTTTTGTTTAAGTACAATTAACATGCAAGTTCACTACCCATTGCCAACAACCTCTAAGGTTATGAGACTGAGATTACTTTAAAACCCAAACAAGAAACATGAATTGAAAACATAACATATAATTACTTAAAGAATTAAGAGCTCATACATTCCATACATGATAAATTATATCAAAGCATAAGAGATACCACATGTTTTCAAATAACATAATTTTACAATAAGATTACAACTCTCATTCCCCGAATGAGGTAAATCCAATAAGCATGGTTACATATTACATCTTCCACCTCTATTACAAATGAGGGGTAATAATTACAAGATTCAACTGAAAAGAATAAAACATGAAATGAAACTGGATCCGACGAGCTCTCCAACTAGAAATCTCATCCACACGAATAAGAAGACGACCCAACAAATTAAGGTGCACGTTCCACCCAACCAAGTGGTACTCGAAGGCCCACCCCCCATGCTAGGAGATAGTAACAACGAATCCTATACAAGACCATCAACCTCTAGACACAGGTTAACTCACACTGACACAACCAATCACATGAACCATACAACTAGATTAAACTAGTCCAACTCTAGGAGGAACATATAATGAAAACTCCAAACACTGGAGGCAACAAAACACATAATCCACTCCTTCCAAAGGAGGCACAAATCACATAACCCACTCCTAATCCAAGGAGGCACAAAACATTCCCATTCGTGGAAACCGAAAAGAACAATAGGATGCAATTATGTACTACCCAAGGCAATACAAAGATTGACTAACATAATACAACAACCCCAAATAATTAAACCCCTTCTGGAAGACTTAACAACCCTTCTAAGCAAATTCCCCAAAATGAACACAAAAGATGTGTACATTCAAGAAGGGTAATCAAATAGGAATTAAATCTATATTTGGATTTCCTAAATCCACTTCCTTCATTAACATTCAGTAATTTATTGCCTTAATAAAACCGATTCAATGTCTCTTTCAGACAAAAGATGAAATTAAACCAAATATTTAATTTCCCTAATAGCTTTTAAATAATAACAAGAAAACCATTTACTTCTTCAATTCAAAACATATTACTTTCAAATCATCTATTTCTTCTTTTCAAAATAAAACATTCTAAAATCCATTAATTCCCCTGTTAAAACATATGACTTTAAAATCAAATATGTGGCCTCTGAAAACCTATTATTTAAAACAATTTCTCCAATTACATCTAAAACATGCCATTATTTAAAACAACAGTTTAATATATATATATATATATATATATATATATATATATATTTAAATATATATATTAAACTTAATATGCCAACTATAAAATTATATACATATATAATAATATACACATATATATACATATAATATATATCCCCATATTATATATATACATATATATATACATATATATATACATATACATATATATATATATATATACATATATATATATATATATACATATATATATATATATACATATATATATATTTTATTTATTTATATATATTAATATTTTAATATTATAAAAATATAATATAAAATATAAAATATATATTTTATTATTTATATATATTAATATTTTAATATTATATAAATATAATATTAAATATATTTTTTTATTAAAAAAAAGTCAAATTGAAAAAGTAAGGGCGCAGATTTCGAGAGGCGCTACTGGCCTCGCTAAAGAATGACTGCTATTAATACGCAACAATTTATACGCTCTAATATGTGTAAATGATGATAGTCAAAACCCCCAAAGGGTGGCGATCAGAAGTTAATAATGCCTCGCCCCTTGTATGGGCGGCCGGGTGGGTGGTGTGTGCGCCGGGCACGGCTTCCCTATTAAGCTCCCATGGCTTAATAATGCTGGGTGAGCCCCCAACACTCTATTCAATTTTTTTGTTTTTTTTATTTTTAATTAGAACTGGACAAGGATTTTTTTTAATCCGCCTAGTAGTATTCTCATCTGGGATTTTTTAAAAGCAAACAATTATAAATATAAAAAATATATGACTGTATGTATATATATATTTATTTTCTCAATATATATATATATACATATGTATATATTTTTATTCAAATTTATAAAAGCTATAAGTCCAGTTGAGCAAATAAATCCCAGAAATGAAACATTTACAGCCATATTGCAATTTTTCTTGAAGAACATCATTTCTAAACAAATGTTTCAAAGCTTTTGAAGCAAGATTTAACATGGGTTTTTCATCATAATCATTTTTGAGTTTTGCAAACAACATATCAAGCTATGATTTTTTCTTAAAATCAAAATTAATTTAAATAACATGAACCTGGTTTCCAAAAGCTTGAGAGGAAGCCAAATGGTGCAATGATTCTTCCATAGATTCCAGCTCCTTCCAAGCAATCCAACAAAGTTTCTCCACAATCAAAATCCAAAACCCACAACCAAAATCCCTCTTCTTCCTCCTCCCTTTTTCAATTTTTCATTCTCCCCCAAAAACTCTATCAAATTTATCCAAAAAATAAGGGAAAATGAAAATATCTCAAAAAATATCTATTCAACCACCATAGTCAAATTTTGAAAGTCAAAACAGTAAATATCTCAATTTTCTTTTCTTTTTCATTGAAAATTTTCAAAGAAAAAAGAAATTTAAAACCTTTTTTCAATTTTCCAATTTCAAACAAAATATCTATTAATTCCAAAATGAATAACTTAATACAATTCAACACAATTAATTTAATTAATCAATAAAATAAATCTAATCCAAGATTAAATTATTTTATTAATTAAATTAAATTAATTAACTAATTAAATAATATCTTCTAACATAATAAGTTACCGGATTAATTTAATAAACAACTCAAATATTTAATGCCATTTATTTACCTTTTTAACTTGACATTTAATAATAACAAAGGTGAAATTGAATAACACTAAAGCAACGAAACCTGACTTAAAACCAACGACACGCTATGACTAGGATGATGACTTGACACAAAAATCCTAGCTACTATCTCCTAATAAAATACTGTTGGGCAATGGACATGCTCAAACCTGTGGAACCAGGTGGAGTCAATGTCCTGTACCTGTAAACCTGCAAACAAAGCATATATCGACCATGCATATATATATCATAATAAAACACACCGTAAAGAGGAAATCACGGAATCACAGAGCGCTCGCAAGCGAGTGGTGCAATCCCGTCCCCTTCACCAATACAGTGTTACAAAACTAACGAATCTAACATCAATACTTGAATGAAAAGCATTATTACCATATTAATTCAAATATTTTTCACAATGCTAATCTAAAGCATGCCATAATTATAACATCATAATCAAATACCATCACATCAAAATACATCATCACTTCACGTTACATATAGTGATCAAATAGTAACCAAGTACCATAGCCAAAGTACTAGCAGAAAACACAACATAAAGGAGAAGAACACTGTTCAATCAAAAGAGCAAAATGGAGGGGTGTTGCATCCTCCCCCCTAGGGTCAAGCTTACTCCTGGAAGCCTACAACTACCCTTAGTGCAAACTCCATATAATCACACATAACCAAAGGTTCAAAAACTGAACCACTCCATACCTCAACATAAAAACAACCTGAGCCATATGCAACCCAAACAAGACAACATGGTAGAGCAACCACCAACCAAGTCTCCAAAAAAAATACATAACCATGGATTAACATACATAATACCCATATGCACTATTACACATCACCGGGAATCATCACAAGGCTACACAAGGGTCCATCTGGACGCTGGAAAGCAACATACCATCCATGATAGAAGGATCTATGAACCAAGAACCGAAGTCCTTCACATAAACCATACATCACAACAGTGGCTTGATGGTGTTAGGCCACACATAAGGTGAGACCATCCAAACAAGACCACCATGACCTATCTCTTGTTGTGTAAGGTGATTAGCCTCCAAAAGATAGTCACCACACATAGGTGAGTATTGGGTCCTAGCTGCATAACAGCCTCACATATCCCCATCCTCAACATTTCCTGCGTCTACTTCCTCGCACACACTCACCAAGTCTGCCTCATACGTCCTTGGAGAGGAATCACAATATAACACATAGTCGACATTGAAAACAACAATGATAACTAGCTTAGTCACCGAGTTCATAAAGAAGAGAAAAAATAAAGTTCAATTTCAACAATAAGGCAATAAATGCGCATAATTTCAACACTAATCCAAATGTATAACCCCTAGGGTTAGAAAAAAATAAAATCACAAGTTGTGGCTAAACCTTCACAATCAAATATAACAAAGTGTCGGCCTTCACAATCAATTGAAAAAAAATCATCAATAAGCATAAAGAAAGTTCACAATCTTTAAAATTGCACTATACATCACTATGTGACTAATTAATAGCCACCAAACGAGGATAGAGGAAACAAAGTCAGGCTAGAATGATAATAGCCCTCATGTGGTGTGGAGTGAGCATGCCAAACACATGGTCCAGAGTGTATCCACGACTAACAAAATGTTGTCACTCTACCTGGTCATACGCCAGCCAGAGAAGGCACGTACTGGTCATATGCCGCGTGGAAGTGTGTCTGAGGGTCCGCGGAAATAGACACACACTGATCACACCCCACCTCGCGATACCTTGTGGAGAAGACACACATAAGAACTCGTTGAAGCTAGAGGTATACATGGCTAGGATCTACCCATATGCTACTCGACCAACATGGTCAAGGCAACCATGAGGATCCCTCTACAAGTGTTCGAGGCCCCATAATGCTCATCGCATAAGTAGGCTAATAAAGACAATCTCATAATGCGCCTTCACGTGTCTAGGCATGTGGCATTTTGTAACACGACATCATCACCATCACTATGTCAGAACAACAGTGGGGTGTGGCATCATACTGCATCATATCAGAATACGTGCAAATATTGCTTCATCACCAACACTATGTTAGAACATTAGTGCGATGTGGCATCGTATCTATCACATCATGTCGAAGCATGTGCAGGTGCACTAAATATATAATGCAATACGATAATATCACTATGGGGCTATCGAGCTTCACCTCTCATACAGACGAGGTTTACTTGCTATGCCAGATCAATGCCTCTAAGGATGGCCAGGCATACACAAACAAACCTATGCTGCTATACTCAAATCTATGGGAATTAGGTTTACACTTATGGATCAAGTATCCTGATCCATCATAAGGGAAAGTAGTGGGTACGATTCCTCGGGATTGGTTGAGATAAGACACTTTGCGCCGCAATATGCGTATGCTACACACTCTACCCAAGGAACTTGTGGCTGCTACTATCCCTTCATAGATTGAGGGTCTAGAGAACCAAAAGAAAAGAACTACTTTTGGTTACTCTTATATATAAGTTTCAGCCACACATGGGTTGGCCCTCAATTAGGTAACAAACATGCAAACACACATTTTGGTATGGTAAATCCCACATCAAAATCCAACTTTTTCCTCAAGGATGGGTACCAAGTATCGCCATCACATGGATACACAAAGCAAGTACGGGGTATTCACAAAACTCAAACAAGATATAGTTACTGATTTCTTACATTTACAGGGGTACAACTACATATAGTATCCCCTAGGAATATCCAAATCCATAACCCATGGGATACGTAACAAAACTTTCCAACCATAACCTTTTATCAGGTTTCTTTCACACTACTCTTTTCCACAAAATACATCATGCTAAAGTAAAAGCCATGAACACGTGATCACTTAACAATTCCACTAACAATACACATGGACAACATAGTGGACACAAATGTACCCAGAGTATCCAGTGTATGAACTTGGGGCTCTGATACCAGGGTATGTGTAGGTTAATGGTGGGCCAGAAAGTGGCAATGAGGAAAAAAACACGTCTTTCATCGACCGAAAAAATGCGAAAAGAACATGTTGACTTTTTTTAGGCTCGAGTGTCACCATACCAAACACCAAACCTACTTTTACAAATCGGATATCTGATCCAAATCAGATATCTGATTTGGATTGGATATCCAATTTGTAAAAAGCATATATTAAAAACTTCTGTCGCTTTTTTGAAGTCATTCGGTTGAGAAGAATGCACGGGCGCACAATGCATCCATTCTTCGCGTAACAGATATCCGATATAGGCTAAATTCGATTTGGAAAGGTAAGTTTTTTTATTTTTATTTGATTTGATTCAATTTTGATTTAGATTTGAATAATTTCATATGGTTTTTTGTTGATTTTTTTAAAAAATAGGGTTTTTGATTGAGTTTTTGTGAAAAAATTGAGTTTAGAATAGATTTTGATAAAAAATGAATGTTTTTAGTGGATTTTTTTTCACAATAGGGTTTTTGATTGAATTTTTATGAAAAAATTGAATTGAGAATGGATTTTGATAAAAAAATGAATGTTTTTTATGGATTTTGTTTCAAAATAGGGTTTTTGATTGAATTTTTATGAAACAATTGAGTTCAAAATAGATTTTGATAAAAAAATGAATGTTTTTAATGGATTGTGATTTAAAAATAGTGTTTCATTTATATTGTCTAATTTTAGATTAATTATTTTTTAACTTTAATTAGGCATTATGGGCACTGGAATGAAAATACACAAATTCCACGGAGTTGAAAATGAAAATCCACCCATTTGAGAATCAAAATCTGAAATGCCAAATGCTCCACCACCTCGCGTACATCAATTGAATAGTTAATTCACTTGAAAAATTGGAGCAATTGAGGGAATTTGCTTGATGTTATAGGAAAATCCCTACCGATTATCAGGTATGTCAACCACATTGACAAGAATAGTGCAAATGTAGAAACCCTCTCCACCCAGTATAATGCATTTCATTCGTGGCGAGAAACCATGAGACAATATTATGCATGTGGAATGTCTTATGATGATGTGAAAGATCTCCAAATAACAAAAGCCCAAATAACCTCTTTATTTATTAACCCTAGCACTAGTTTGCTAGTTAATGTTAACAAACCAAAACTTTCTATAAAATGGTGCATGCATAGGGGCATAGTAGATAGCTTTTGGGATCATTGGTGTATGGTTTTTGATAAACCACCCAACAATAATCTTGATGTACCTTTTTACTTTATTAAAAAATTATATGTTGAGTTTTTGTTAGGGCATCATGTAAATTACTTTGATATTGAAAACCCTTCCTGTGGCGCTATAGAGGTACATGCCCCCGTGATGTGGTAGCTAGAGTAGTTAGGCACCCACATGTTCCCTCTCCTCCCCTTCCTCCACCACCTCTAATACAACATCCAGATATTACGGAGGATGCAACCACACAAACTATCCAGGCCATTCACTCTTTGAGTGGTCTTTTGGTTTCCCATGCTTCTTCAGTAGCTCAGCCACAGTCTGGTGATTTTGGCATCATCCTCCTCGGGTCCACATATTTGCAATACATGCCAACAAATATGTTTGGGTCCTATTGTACAGCCCCCTGAGCATCCATTAGACACTTCTGATTATGACATCCAGGATGTGGAGATTATAGCAGATCACATGCAAGGGAGTGGAGCACACCCTACAGAGTCCTCTCCTGCTAGAGAGGTGGACATTGGAGTAGTTACACAGGTAACATTTAAGGTGTAAATTTATAATTTGCATTTTAAAAAAAATGAATATTAATAATGTTGGTGTAATTAATATTTAATTACACTTGCATAACTTTACTTAGGTATTATTTATTTCCTAGGCTAATTAATTCTCATCTTTATCTTTTGAGCTATCTTGTTGCTCAAGATAAGATTAGGGTTTTGCATCTTTGCTTTTATAAAGAAAATCTTTATCATGTAATTATTGAATTCTCGAATATTAATGTTGCACATCTTTTTGCAATAGCTCTTGCTTTTTTGTTTTTCTCTTCTGTGGAAGGTCTATTCTGGTTTGCAAATCTGATCATGGGTTTCTAACATGGTATCAAAGCCTTGATTTGCAGCCCCTTCTCAGATTTTTGAGAAAATCATTGTAGAGCACGTTTGGGGTTCATCGAGGGTTTCATGCCTTTAGCTTGTTTATGAAGCATTTTGGATCAAATCTGAGCATTCCTTTGAATCCAGAGCTATCAGAACAGTCAGGTTTTCCTTTCGTTTCATCGAAAAAGGCCTTCGTTTGTCAGATCTACGAGGATTTGAAGTTTATGAGGGTTTCCAGATCCAGAGCGTACCTGAAATTTTGTAGCGTTTTCAGCCCAAATGGACCTCACCATCACGTTCAGAGCGCCCAAAAACCCCAAAATTGACTGTCAAATCGTCAAAATCGGACACAGTGACTCCGGGAGGTAAAAAAATTTCATTTCTGGGTCGTACGGTCTGGTACAACACACAATCCAAGAAAAAAAAAACCCCAGAGTTAATGGACGTCGCCATCAGTTAACCGCTAGTGGTTAGCCTAGCCGCAGGCTTAACTCCAAACCCTTTTGGAGGAGTTTTGGTATTTTGGGCATAACTTTTGCGTCCAAACTCGTATTTTCAAAAACAAAATATCGTCGGAAAGCTGGTTCTGAGAACTTTCTAGTGGTGTTATTTATTTTTTAGTATTTTTCTTTTTATCAGAATTTATTACTGTTTGAAGTCAGATGCTTATGTTGGACTTCCGAGCTCATAACTTTTTGCCACGATCTCTGATTTTCGCTATCTTTGCGGCATTGGAAAGGTATTAAGGAGCTATATGTTGCTGTCCATACAATTTTTCTGTATCTATCCCAAGTTGATCACTTAGTCTAGATTTGGCCTGATGGGTTGTTTGGAGATTACTTGGATGTTTTGGTAGTTGGGAGGGTGCATCTTGCATCTTTGCACTTCATTTTTAGTAATACATCATTCAATAATCGCTTGCTACTTCATAGATTCTAGGGTTGTTCCCGTTTGGAGTTTTCTGAGTGTTCCGTGGCATCGGGTCTGCTATTGCTTTATCATGATTCCTTGAGTCAATCAGTGACTCTCATCTGGTTTCAGTAATAAACAAAAGAATCTTTCCTACTTGCCAGTATCAGGTTCCAGTGTTACTCCACAGTGTTCTTCCAGTGCTTCTTTGCAACATGTCATCTCATTGTAGGGGGGGTTTTGTCCCACTGGGTTTTCCTTCTCTACCTCATATTTGCATTTGTACATGACTACCTGATCAGGCCTTGTTGCCGGGACTCATCTTTGCATAATAATTTTTGTTTCTCCCTAAGTTGTACTTATGGGGGGGTGTTGGTGTAATTAATATTTAATTACACTTGCATAACTTTACTTAGGTATTATTTATTTCCTAGGTTAATTAATTCTCATCTTTATCTTTTGAGCTATCTTGTTGCTCAAGATAAGATTAGGGTTTTGCATCTTTTCTTTTATAAAGAAAATATTTATCATGTAATTATTGAATTCTCAAATATTAATGTTGCACATCTTTTTGCAATAGCTCTTGCTTTTT
>VDFB02100429.1:0-21501 GCA_007258455.2 Sequoia sempervirens | reverse complement strand
TCAACTTGTCATTCAGACTCCCCACCTAGTGCACAAAAATCAAGTTGAGATCTGTTGATAATATTGACAATTTCAGGGATGTAAATATCTGAAAAATGGCAACCTTCCCATTGACCTTGGCTCATTTCTATCAGCCCCTCAGAGCATTGTATCTTCTCTTCCAATATGTCCATCTCCTGGCAGACAAACAATGTGGTGTGTTTTGCACGTTCCAAAGGGGAAGAATACACCTCGTCAAACCTAAGCCCTTGTGAATTCAAAACACAGTCAGGGCCTTGGCCTGCCTATTCCCATTAGGTGTCAAAATTGCAGAAGGGCATCTGCCACCTATCAAATCTGGTTTCTCATCCATGGTGCTCTCTGCATGGTGAATCAAGTACACCTCTACACCCAACTCAGGCCCTCAAAGCCATGAACTGGTTGACTTCAAGAGCAGGCAGTCAGAGTTAGGTGCCAGTGTAGGAAGCAGCAAGCGCTCATGGGTTAGGCCCAAACGAATCCAATCAAGACCCATGGAGATGTCAGGTTCCTCGAGGAGGGTTGTGTCCTTCAGGTTACCTTTACTAGTTGATACTAAATTTAAGCAAAGTACAAACAGGCAGATATTATCAGAGACAAAAGTATTAAGCTGGGAGGAAAACAAGTGGTTGCCTGGTCTGAATCCCAAATTGTGGGATTTGGGGTCTAATGTTATGGCTTCTAATGATAACAGTAGAACCACAAGCAATAAAGCTGCGGAGAATTCAGTGGCTTCATTTGCCAAGAGAACAATTAACTAGTTGTTGGGCAGACATAAACGAATTGTGCATGCATCTTCAAGAAGGAACCCCAAAAGAACTCCAAAACTAATGCGTCAAGCATTGGCCCAGGATTTACATTTAAACAGTGATTGCAAATCTTCAATGAGTACAAATGAAACCTCCAAAAAGATGACCAGTAGCACATATACCAATCATTTGTAAAGAAGTCGTGAGATAAGCCTTTTAAGTCAAAAATTCTGAACAGGAAACACTTACAAAGACAAATTATCTATACAAATCTTTGAGCATCCATAAAAGACCTGATAAAGAACAGAGATTTATATGAAATGGAAGAAAATGAAGGAGATTATGCTTACCAGGAGCAATGTAGCCGTGAGTGCCTACGAAGATTGTTCCGGTATTGGCTCCTTTCCTGCTAGCTTGGAGAACCTTTGAAACACCAAAATCAACAACCTTTGTTTCGTAAAAATTGTCCAGCAAGATATTTGTAGACTTCACATCTCTGTGAACAATCACAGGCAAGCAATCGTGATGAAAGTAACCTAGTCCCTTAGCTGTACCTAATGCAATCTTTTACCTCTCTGGCCAATCCAAAATATGACCTCCTCTTTTGTTGCCACTGTGCAAAGCATCAAGTAAGTTGCCCTTGGGCATATATTCATAAACTAGAAGATTTGAGTCGTTGTTTGATAGGGAAAATGCATGTCATCAAATGAGGAGGGAAAAGAAAATGCATGTCATGAATGAGAGGGAAAAAAAATGAATGAGGCGGAAAATAAAAAAATTATTTTCCAAAAAGTAATTTATTATTGTCTTAGTTTAAGACAATTAAAAAATTAAAAATATAATTTCAACATAAAATAAATATTTAAGACAAAATCAAAATTTTGTCTTAAATTAATGTCTTAAACTAGGGCTCTATGTAGTAGTGGGATTAGGAGATAGAGATAGGGGATGGAGATGGAGATGAAGAGGAACATGGAGAGGAGAGGGAGAGATAATGATAGAGGAAAGAGGATATATATATGGAAGAGATAAATCTATGTAGAGAGGGTGAGAGAGATAGAAAGATAAAGAAATAGGAAGCAATAGAGATAGGTAAATGCATACACAAGTATTAGAGAAATAGGTATAGATAGAAGGGGAGAGAGATGGAGAAGGGAAATATAGATAGATGAATATAGAGATAGAGATAAGGAGGGAGAACCATGAAATGTGTACATGTATATGATTGACAGAGAGATTATGAGAGAGATAGTGAGGTAGATAGATATATATAAATAGATAGAGAGAGAGGAGAAAGATGAAAAGAAATATAAATAGGATAGAGGAGAAGTAGAGACTCAATCTCTCTTTCTCTCTTTCCCTTTTGCTCACTATACTTTTCTTCCCTTCTATCTTCTTGTATCCCTCTCTTTTACTTTTCTTGATCCCCATTTTCTCTCCACTTCTTTGTTCCTCTTTAGGTCATATTTATTTCCTCTTTTGATCAATAAAGCTATTAGATTATATATATGTTAATTTAGTTTATAGTGCTATAAATATATTATATATTATATCTAGTAATTTGTATTTTAGAATATAATAAATAATAATAATTAAATATAATATTAATTTAAAGATGAATTTGATAATTTATCTCTCTCCCACACCCTCTTTATCACTCAATCTCTCTATATATTTTTATATGTTAATTTAATATAGACTATATGAATATATTAATATTTATTATTAAATAATTTAAATATAATCTTTCATTAAACAAAATTATATATTTGTAATAGTAAAGTTATTATAGGAGTTCAATTTTTTTTTTTTCTGTATCCACCTCTCTATATCTTATCTCTATCTCCCTCTCCATGTTATGTCTTTTTAGATCTCTATATCTTATCTCTATCTCCCTCTCTCTTTTATGTCCTCCTCTCTCTATAAGTTTGTCTCTCTATATCAAACATCATGCTACCTTGAGCATAACTCCCCAAGGACACATGCCATTCTTGGATTTTTGGCATGAAAAAAGTAATGAAAACTTGGTTTTTTATTTTCTCTATCTCTCTTTCCCTTTCTATCTCTTATATTTCTCTCTCTTGCTTTATCTCTCTCTTTTCTATCCCTTTCTCTTTCAATCTTTGTATCCATCTATATATCTATATTCCTCTTTATCTCTCTACCTCTATATTTCTTTGTCTCTATCTCTCTATTTTTCCTATCTACATCTTTATCTTGTCTATTATAATTTAACTAGTTTATATAATCACATTTGTAAACTATTCGTAATATCATTGTTTTCCTCTAGTAAATGTAGAGTACAACGTACAAGTAGCTTAGCATATATTTGAGAATTGTATGCATATTTATCTTCCACACTACATACAAATTATTTAATTCACAAAAAAATATTTATTACTAATTTTATTTTGATATGTACACTCCCTTTCATTGATGAAGAGAATATTGGAGATGAGCTTTGTATGCTTGTTTAGTGAGATACATACACTTGTGTGGTTAGTATACCTTGCACTCATAATTTGCATCATATCCTTCCTCAATCTTGGCATGGATCTTATTTTCTTAGCATCACACATCAAATAAGAAGTACTCATGTAACCCTTGTTGAAGCAAGGAAGATAAAGGTAGAGATGAAGATAGAGCAAGAGAAAAGGGAGAGAAATATATAGAGTAGACAAAGGTAGAGGGAGAGATAAAGATAAGATATAATGAGATAAAGAGTGAGAGGTAGAGATAAAGAGATATAGAGGAAGAGGAAGAGATATAGAGATAGCGATATAGATGATGAGATATAGTGATAGAGAGGGAGAGATAAGGATATAAAGGATATATATAACTTGGAAAAGATAGAGAGGGTGAGAGAGATATATATAGAGAGGGACAATGAGAGAGGAGGACATGGCTAGAAAGATAAAGGTATATGAAGTGATATATAGGGATAAGTAGAAGGATATTTATAGAGAGAGTAGAGATTGATTAAGAGAGAGAAGTAGATATAATGATTTATAGATAGAGAGGGGGAAGGGAAGAGATGAGAAGAAAGAGATAGAGGGATATGATAAATTTAAGTCTCACAAATTTACTTTGGAGATCCATATTTACTTTGGAGATCTGACATATTTGACTATTTGCAGGCTTTTAAACAAAAATATTAATTGCGAATCTGACTTCTCGGGATTTCTTTTCAGGCGTGAGAATATGAACGGGTAAACATATAAAGCTCGGTGGGAATAACTTAAATGGCGATAGATCTACAATTTCATCGTACAATATTTATTAATGCCATACCAGTTTCGTAGTACACGTGAGCTGCCAGCACAGGCATACAATTTCACCGTACAATATTTATTAATGCCATACCAGTTTCGTAGTACACGTGAGCTGCCAGCGCAGGCATACAATGCACGTTGGGTACGATACAATGACACTGCCGTAAAGATATAAAAGACCAGCGCTGACCAGAAAATTTCCAGCTTAAAAAGAGCGGTGAAAAAATTAATGGCCCCGATCATTTTGATCGTCTCCTGAAGAAAATGAACCATTGATTGTACATTTTAGGTTGGGCAACTTCACATAGGATACTTCTCGGCCAGAAATTACTTAAGGTTCAAAATATAATATTATATTTCGCCATTATTACATACGATTAAATATGCATATTATGATCGAGCTGTGTCCTGATTGTCTTTTACATCAAGATTGTTTGGTAAGCTTTATCAATTATATTATAAAAATTATATAAAATATTAATATGTAGTTAATAGGTATTGTCTAGTTTACAATTTTGATTGAATATCATACATTTATGTTTTTTAAAAATTTGTTATAAGTATTATTGGTCAAAGTGTTTTAAAACTAAAGCATTTCTAGAATCAACCAGAAAAACCTAGATATAAGAGACCTTTGAAACTCTATAAATATAAAATAAAATAACTAATAACAGTGTTAATTTAGAGAATATTCATTTGTGGAATAATTATAGAAGCCAAGAGACTTGGAGAAGGAAGTCTTAGAGTATATTGCTAAGGTATAATGTGGCACATAATTTATTAATGAGATTTCTTTTGATGAACTTTTTACATGTATCTTGGTCAAAGTTAATGTGTCAAATTAATGAGATTTATTTTGATGATCCTTTTACATGTATCTTCGTCAAAGTTAATTTGTGAAATTTATCACTAAACTTTGTGTGTGTTATTCTTGTGTTACCTAGTATTTGGTTTTTAGGCATGACACTAGAATATGAGTGTAATTTACTAACATATTGATTATGTATTGATCTTGTGATTAGGATGCATCCACAAATGAGATATAATAATTATCCATGAGGCCTCAATGGATTTTTTATACTTACAAATGATAACGATTAGAGCCCTATGACCGTCCTAGTTATATTTAAATGGTGACCATTTCTATAATAGCAAAATGGTGTTCATAGTCATTGTAGTGACATGATGTTGCCAGATTCTAGTAGGATCAATTCCTTGTTATGGTATAATGAGAAGCTTCATGATGCCATGTGAGTTTAGGCCTAGGGAGATGATGTATACTCATAATTATGTCACATCATATGTATATATATAATTTCATAATTGTTTTCAATAAATTTTTCTTTTGAATAGAGTAAGTGGCGAGTTCTACAATGGCAATTATAACAATAAAATAAACTATATTAGTTAATTTATCAATATATATCTATGCACCATGTAGCTCACCAACAACCTTGTGAAGCAAGTATCCTATTGTGATGATGCTCAAATAGAATGTGAGAAATCTTGTTCAACTTGAGATGACTTGTGAGTGAAGTTTTTTGGAGAAGGAATATAATTATCTCTAACCTCATTTGTTATTTTCTCTTATATATCATACTAAATAGTGATAATTTACTACTTTCTATTATCTTAAAAATTAAGTAACCATATAAAATTTATAAATGCATCAAATAAGAAGATACAATACAAAGTATAGAACATCTATGAAGAACAATAATAATATAGAGAGAAAAAATATAGAGAATATAGCATACCATGTCCTTCCACCAACACCATTGAGTGGTCAATCTATTATAATTAATATTGTCACTTCCAAAACCTCAAATAGGAAAATAATAACACCATCCAATACTTTAATCCCAACATCAAACACAACATCTATAAATAAAAAAGATATAAGGATGTATGATTTAAAATCAAGGGATATTTTAAACTTTTCATTCCTACCAATAGATAATATACCGAAAACCATTCCCTACACTCATAAAATTATCATCTTCAGTTAACTTATGCAAAAGAGAAGTTAAAGGAAAAAGACACCATAATAATCAATACTCAAAAAAGCACTCTAGAAATATCATAAACAAGTCAAAACTCATTCCATAAAAAAATTTCAAGAATAAAAGACATCTAATTACTAAGTTAGAAATATCTCTCAAGTGATTGTTTACTAAATGGACCAAGAGTGAAGAATAGATTTCTCAATCTAAGATACACTAAGTCATACATTGAACTCACATCCAATTTTAATTGAAGGATCCATAGTATTTGTACTAAAACCTCATGAAAGAGTCACATTGCAACACATGGTCCCCCCAAAAAGAAATCTTCTACCATACCCATGTATAATTAGCATCCGTGATAACCCGACATACCATCTCTAAAAAGTCTTAAGGTAAAATGACCAAAATTCATACAAAGAAATTATACTAGAAGAATGCCTCAAATGTTTTCTCGTCAAGTTAATAAATCCTCATATAAAATCACCTACTTCTAATGGAAAAATCTTTTTTTACTTTATTTTTGTATTCCTTGTTTTCTCTAAGTATTTCTTTTATATGAAATATGATATGATATTTTCTTTAGTTTTCTATTTTTGTTTTTTAATTGAAGGTATACATTTATATTGTAAATGATAAAATAAATTGTAATCCATTGAAATAATCAATTCTATAAGAAACTAAAATGGATAAATTTAATAGACTTTAAATAAAAAAGAGCATTTATTAGTCTTGGATAAATTAGGATTCTATAAATAATCTCTATTTCAAATTTAGCTTATTTTAGTTTAGGTGGGGTGTTCCATATATGTTTACTCATGATGTTTCTTCTTGATTATTTTGATATGAGATGAATTACATATTGTACAAAGTTCCTTAAAAAGGCATGAAAAGTGGGTGATGAGTGAGAAACTTCCTAGCATGAGAAAAACTACCCGAGAAACAAATGCATAATTAATCCTAAGTTAAAAAATTAACTCACTAACACCCCCCTTAAGTGAAAACTTAGGAGGCATGAAGATGCAAAAAATGAAAAATGCAATATGGGTTTCGACTACACAACCATGTTAGGTACCCATTTATAATGCAATCTCTCACAAGCAGAGAAAAGGAGAAAAACCCTGTGGGAAAAAACCGCTCACTAAAAGAGAGAAAAGGAAAAAATAAAAACAAGATGCATGGATGGAGGACTCAATCACATTCCCCAAGGAATACATACATCATGTATATACAATCAATGATCCCTCCATAGGAAGGAAGAAAGGAGATATCATATCCCCCCCATAATGAAGAAGCTCCAATGCGAATGAAAAAACAAAAGATGATCCAATGCCTACAAGCAATACCTCTTCCCTTAGGAAGAAACATGTCCACCAAATGATGAAGAAGCCACTTTGTATCCAAATAAAGAGAGAAAGGAAATATCCAAACAAAATATTCCACCAAATAATCATGATAAAAAACAACCAAGAAATGTGACAAATCAAATGAAAGTGAAGGCTCAACAAAGTCAACCTCCGAAGAAAATCTAGATGTATCAACTGTCATGCTAAAACTGTCATCAAAGAGGAGAGAAATCCCCTCAAGTATATCTCCCAAATCAAAAAAATGAGACTCCATAAACAAATCTGAGATGCTTGCCAAATACTCATCTAAGAAAACGAGATCTGAGGGATCAAAAAAATCTTATTGTGTTGAAAGATCAGCCTCTAAAGCAACACGAGTCTAAAGAACTTCAAAATTAAACCAACTAATCTCTCCAGAGAAATTGTTGTCAACACTGGAAAATTGGGTGTGAGGAACATAGTCATTATCATCAACAAAGTGAGAGAAGGTATACAAATGGGACTCATGATCAACATTACCAACTGCAATGATTTTTCCAGTATCAGCCTCTCTAATGAAGACAAAATTTGTAGTAAATTTTATAGTCTTCAGTAACTCACCATGAGTGATCTAATAGATCCATGACAAAAGATTTGTGTGCAACTTAGGTATACACAATACATCCCTGAAACAACCATCACCTATCTCAACATTTCCTACCCACACAACATCCAAAAACTTATTATCTCCCAACAAAATTTTGGAAGTGTTAGCAAGATGAAGACCCAAAAAAGGATAGGGACTAGAAGCCATGTGGTGAGATGCTTCATAATCTAAAAACCATCTGTAATGACTAAAATGAATTGCCAAAGTTACCAATGCATGTGCTTTACCCATGTAGTTTTTATCTTCTTTACCACTTGCAAACCCTACATTTCTAGATTGTGTATAGTTGGATGATGATGAAGATGCAAAGAGGTTGTAGGAGGAGTTACTGATGAGGGTAATGGAATGTTGTTTTTCTGAATAAGGTGTGTGATCTCATCAATATTCTTCATATAACAATGATGTTCTTCACATGCCCTTTTTTCTTGTAATATACACAATTGCATTTCTCCTTCTTGGACTTGTCCTCTTTTGAAGAGGTGGAAGTCTTAGTTGACTCTATTTTATGATTAGGCTTCTTCTTCCCTTTACTCTTAGATTCTTGTGCATCCAGTGCATGATTTGTAGGGACCCCCTGCAATTGGACAAGTTTTTCTTGCTCCCTTGTCAACTGGTCACAAAAAGTCTCAAAAGAAGGCATTTGGAATGCACTACCCAAAGCACCCATTGTGGAGTAGAAGGTAGAAGAAAACATAGAAAATGGGCCTCTCAACTTAGACAATATTAAAAAGATGGACTCCTTATCAGTTTTGCTCTTCCCACATCCTGCTAATTGTGACCTTAAAGATTTAAATTTCACTAGAGAGTCATCAATAGAAGGAAATGCTTCAGGGGTAAGAGTGGTTAATTTAGCCTCCAGTTGTAGGACATGAAACTCACTGACCTGACCAAATAGGTTATGTAACTTATCCCATATTTCCTTGGGTGTATCCAACTCATCAATATAAAAAATAAGACTATCAGAAACATTTAATTTCATCAAACCTATAGCTTGGTCACACTTATTTCTATAGGCAAATATTTCAAGTTCCTTGGTGAGAGTGGGTTAGACATTACTCAGTGTGGATCATAGACCTTGAGACTGAAACAACATATGCATTTTCATTTTACACATATGATAATTATGGGGAGTTAAAAATTCAATAGATTTAGGAGTGGCCATTGCAACAAAAGGCAAGAAAATACAACAAAGAATTCAAATCATCCCTAGGTCAAAGAGGTGGTAGATATGAGGCATACTTCTATTGCATGACGTGACTGCAAGGGGTGGTATGAGTTCACAAATATGATATTTTAATTTACTATAATTGTTATGTGCTTTAATTTTATCTGTTGTATGAGCAAGGTGTAGGTTATCGTGGCGTATCTTTCTTCATTGTTGGTTGGCTTAACTAAAGACTAAGCTGACCCGCTTTTAGGTGGCTGGTGTGGGCCCCCTTAATCCGTCCCGTTCGCCGTTACTCATCACCGTTGCCGTTCCCTGTTAAGCCCGCGCAAAGTAAGTTTTTCAAACCTTTTTCTCCCGCCCATATATCCCCAGATGCAACAAATAGGTTTCCGCGCCAAACAGACTTCATTTGCACGCCTACTCAAGGCCTATACCAAAATGGGAGCTTTGTAACAGGTTATGGAGGTCCATCATCACTGCTGGAAATGCTCTGGTAAACATGTCTGCAAAATGCGGAAGAATAGACAAGGGACGTGAACTGTTTGACAAGACACCTCAAAAAAACGTGGTCTCGTTGAATGCTAAAATTGCAGGGTATGCACAAAACGCATTTGTTGAACAGGATTTAGAAACTTTCAGTCGAATATCATGGGCAGGTGTAAACCCAGACTCTGCAATCTTTGCCATCATCGTCCCTGCCTGTGCCAAAATGGGAGCTTTGGAACGGGGTATGGACATCCACTAGAGGATAAAGGAAAGGAATTTTGTCAGGCGTTGTAGCTGCAACTGCCGTGGTAGACATGTATGCAAAATGTGGAAGCATAGACAAGGCACGTGAACTGTTTGACAGAATACACCAAACAATTGTGGTCTCATGGAATGACATGATTGCAGCATATACGCAAAATGGATTTGTTCAAAAGGCTTCAGAAACTTTCAAGCAAATGCAATTGGCAGGTGTAAAGCCAGGCGCCGCAATCTTTGCCAGCATCCTCCCTGCCTGTGCCAAAATGGGAGCTTTGGAACAAGGTATTCAATCAATCAAAGGATAAAGGACAGGGATTTTATCAGACGTATAAAGCTTAATGGAAGGGGGATTTTGGTCAAAGAAATGTAGTCTCAGGGAATACAATGTTTGTGGAATATGCACAAAATGGATTTTACAAGGATGCTTTCAAACTATTTGAATTAATTAATGAAGCATTTTGGAACATGTCCTGACACTATAAGCTTTGCTTGTGTTATGTGTGCATGCAGCCATGCAGGTTTAGTGAATGTGAGCTGTACATTACATTTACAATTGATCATTATGTGTGTGCTTGACCTACTTGTTCGTGCTGGCTATCTTGAGGACACCCTTAACTTTTTCATTAAGATGCTAGTTAAACATGGGGTGGATGTGTGGATCTGTTTTCTTTCTGCCTGCAGATCCCATGTGAATATAGGCTTAGGAGTATTTACAACAATAGACACCTAAATTTGACACTTAATTTATCCAAATTTATCCGCTTTAAGCATCTTTTTATTTGCATTAATTAAGTAATATCAATATTATTTAATTAATATCCCCTTTTAAATCCCTAAGGTATTTAATTAATAAATAAATACCTTATCTCTTTAATCCTCCTTTCATCAATTGAATTAAATAAATATTCCTTCCTATGTCACATCTTCCATCATTTTTATCTAATCCCACTATTCTTCTAATCTTATCATTAGGATGTGCACATGCCTAATCTTTGATTAGATGGGTCACATCCTCCAACTTTGCAAGTTGGCCCTAATCTCTTAGCCACCTTAACATTTAATCCCTTTAACAACTCCAACTCTCTTCCTTATCATAATTAATTTGGCGATTAAGATGTGCACACATCTCTAATCATCATTAGGGTCCCATCCTCCATAATTTCCCACTTGCCTCTAATGAATCGTTAATTAGTCTTAAACGTGTACTTGCACAACCTTAATCACCTAATTAGGCTATCTCTAATCCCCATATCATTTATGGAATGTGTCCTTAGTTAACTTCATTAAAAACTTTCTCTTTTTGAACAAGGCATCTCCATTCCCATGTGAATTTTTAATTCACATTTAATCCTATAATGCATTTAAAGGAATTTTAAATTCCTTCTCTCATCCCCATGAGAATATTTGAGGAATTTTTAATTCCCCACTTGTCCTCTCACCCACATGGGGAAAAGTACCTCCTTTATGAGGAGATCTTGTCTCAATCCCAAGGTACTATGTACCCCCTCCATGTCATGTACTATCATTCCACCTCATGTACACATCACCCCTTTTAAGCCATATCACATGCCACATGTCAAGATGTGAGGGCTTGTGAGTTCTCAACCTTAGCCCACATCTTGATCTTGGTGGCTCAATCTTGATCGGCTCCATTTCCCCAGAGATTTCCCAAAAACTTATAAATGCCCCATCTTTCTCTCATTTTAATGAGATCATGCATTGTAGCCAAACTCTTGCAAAATTTTCCTAGAATCCATACTTAGCCATTTTCATGCTTGCACTCACTTGCATCCACCTTCATATCACCATCTAGCTTGCATCTCTTGCCATCCAAAGAGCACACAACACCGAAGATCGAAGGGCTAACCAAAGGATCGATTGGACACAAGGTAAAAGGTTTCATTTGTTGTTTTTATATTGTGTTGAATCCAACTAGGCTAATCTTGAGGTGTAGGTTGTTTTTAGTGTTATTTTGCACTCTTTTGTTTGTTGCTCATTTTTGAACACTTAGATTCGACCTATCACAACAATAACACTATTTTTTTATTTGGATCTTAAAAAAGATGTGACTAGTGTTCTCTCAAACATCTATGCAGAAGCAGGCAAGTCGTGTGAGCAGATGGTAAGGGGATTGATGAAAGATAAGGAATTAAAAAGCTCCTCGGATGTTAGATTGAAGGCCATAAAATGGTATGTACTTGTGTAGGAGGTCACAGTAAATCTATGCAAAGTTGGAGAATTTGGCTTGGGAGATGAAGTTAACAAGGTATTTTTGAGATGCAAGTCACTTAGTGGTGTGGAAAGGGAGGGGAAAAAATTATTTCTCTGCCATCATAGTGAAAAGTTGTCAATTGCTTTTGGTTTTCTAGATATGCCCCTTAGAACAACTATTAGACTTGTTAAGAACCTTCAAGTTTGTGTTAATTGTCACATTGCAATGAAATGTATCTCTAAGATTGTTGGAATTCCTACATCTAATTATTAGTTTAGTTGATTTCATGAGGAGGAAATGAATTCACTTGCATACACATTTTTCCATCGATTACTCCAAGGCCTTGTTAATTCATGAAGATTAATTTCTTGTATGAAGTTATTTTGAAAAGCTATAATTATGATAAATCTTAATATATGGGTTCCTATGTTGGTTTGTTTATCCTATGATGTTTATAAACATTCTCTACTAAAGTTTCCACTTCTTTATGCCTTGCAACACCATCTCTAATTTAGACAAAATTAGGGAATCCTTTGTTGATGTTTGTCCTTTTAAGCCTTTACCTTCCATATCATTCTTATTGAAAGGACTCTAGTGTGCTTCTAACTCTTTTTAAGTTTGATTTTGTTGCCCCCTATAGAGTCCTTCATTGACATTTGATCAAAAATTTATATTTGTCCCTATAGTTGTTATGTGATATCTTGTCTTGCCCCTTTCTAGGTGATGTTGGGGCCTATATTAGTAAGTAAAAATTTATCTAAGTCGAGTATTTCCTTTCTTATGACAACTATCATAACCAATCTAAGAATTCCTTCAACACACTCCCTTATTAAGCAATGTTCTTGTTGTAGTGTTTTGTCTTTCGTTATACTCTCATATGCCTAAATATCTTAAACTATAGAAATTTCTAAGTGTAATGGGTGATTGTGTATATATGTAGCCTTTATTGGGTTTATAGGTTTCCTCTTGCTAGTATTCTTTCCCTCCATCCCTTAAAATACAACATTTAGATTTTTGTTTGAAACCTTTGATTATTTTAGTCTTTTAGACTTCTCATTACTTGGGTACTTTACCATGGCTTTATCTATGCTTCCACTCCCTTTGTCTTTGCCTTTTGCCCTAGGATTTTAGGTCTCCATGTAATCATGTACTTCTTAAGCTATAAGACTAATTCATGAACCTTAATTATAAGACTAATCTAACTAGAAAGAAAAATAATTTAATATTTAGTTGGTAAAGAATTTTTTATGTGTTTGTATTAATTTAAGTAAACCCATTTATGATAGGTTGCTAGTTGAATCTTAAGATAGATAATTGAAAAGGAATTTCTACATTTAAATTGTGTAGGCTATCTATTGTCTATCTATATTTGTGGTGAACTTTATGTGAATCCTAACCTTCATTATTTATTCCTTTCTTCATCCTCAAAAGAATTTCTCTCTAAATAACAAACTCTCATTCTAATATCCAGAAATTAGTTAATTCTACTTTGATTTTTTAATTTTGTAATTGTAGACACTGCCAAATTAGCATTATGCATATTCATCCGCTCATTGAATTGATCAAACGCAACAAATCCATTCATCAGGTAAATCGGGTCAATCCAAAGGTTTAATCAAATAATACCATTTCATCTCTCATAAATCATTCAACCTTCATCTTGCATCATCCATTTAATTAAATAAATCAGGACTTTATTTAATTCAAATCCAAATCATACTTCATCCTTTTCTGAATTAAATAAATCAAATATTTAAATCCTAAAAGTCAAAATCATCTAAACACCATTAAGCTAACCTAATCATCATTAATTTAATCTAACCATGATTAAATGCTAATCTCATCCCACTTGCATTCTTAGATTTGGCCACTTGCACATGAAATTGCATTTAATTGATTTATCAAAATCTTTATTTTGCTAAATTTGGCATAAAGGGAGAATATTCTCCAAGTTTGAATCTCCAAGTGGACATGTACACCAAAATGCAGCATTTATGAGTCCTTTTGCTACGTTCTTACATGTCCCTTCCAAAGTCAAACTCAGCATTTATTGGAAAAATTTGAATTCAAATTCTCCTCTCATGTAAGAATTCTTCCCAAACCCTTGCAACATACATCAACCAATCACCACTTTGACAAGTGGCCTTATCTTATTGGCTTGATTCCTTGTCCCACATTGGTCCACATTTTCAAGCAACACTCTTTAAGTAGGTTTGAAAATCTATAAAATAGAGGCTTCATCTCTTATCAAATCCTTCATCTCTCCACAAATCAATACTCATGCAGTCACTCTCCATTGGAGAATCGGGATTTTGTTCATCACTCTACCATATTCATATAGCATTTTCATCTTGAGCTTTGATCAAGGGTTGGGAAAGGGTCATTGAAGCATTACGTGACACCAATCCACTATGGGATATAATTTGACTTGTTTTTCTCATGCTTTCACTTAGCTTATGTTGATAACTTACTTTGTTTTGCACGTATAAATATATAATTATTTCATGGGGGATTCTATATTTGACGGTTTGATTTAACTAACAATACTCTTCATGCTTCTTTGTTTTTGAGCAAATGCAGATTTAGGGTTTACATTATGGTGCGAAGGAGGGCTACATCTAATTCTGTCAAATAGATTGTGTTAATGTTTTGAATGGTGGTTCAGTAATTTGCATAGTCTTACTTGAAAACATTGTTTTGCAAAAAAAAAAAAAATTGTGTTCATGTGTGTGTTTTGGAAAAACCTGATCTTGCCAGAGAAAACTTGTTCTAACCCGTGGAAGGAATCTAAGTAGACTTTCTTTGTTCTTTTTTTGTGATTTGCAGCTCCATCCACTGGCATGTGAATCCAAGCTGTTTTATATATTTCTCTTTGGACCACGTTCTTGTCTTTTATAGCTTACAAGTTTTCTTTTATTGATTCAAAGGCATTTTTCTTAGTGGGCAGTTTGCATTTCATAAGATCTGTTTCTTTGAGGCATTCTGCCAAATAATTCATGTGCCTTGACTATGCCTTCATAGATTACAGGCTGCGTTATTTATTGAGGGGAGTCATCAAACCTTTGTAGCACATATTGGGTAAGCACGTATTGAGAAAATAAGGTCTTTTATGCCATAAGAGATGTAAACATAGTGTCTTTTATTGGTTACTCTCTGCTTTTAGATTTCATGTGGCTTGTCTGTGCTTCCGCATTTTGCATACATGCCTACCAAAGCATGTACACGAGTATTTCAGTCGAAGATTCACTTCCATCATCCTCTTTTGGATATCAATATCTTATTCCAAAGCACCCATTTTTGGCGTGAGCATACAACATCCCTTTGAGGCAACTTGTCAAATAGTTCATGTGTCTGTATCATGTTTACATACATATCTTCCAAATCGATGGTGATAAATGTTGTCTTTGATATTGTCAGCTCCTCTACACTTAAGCGTATGCTAGGTTCCTGCTAATATTTATTGCTTATGCTTTTCAAATCGCTATAGATACACCATGACTTATTTTCTTCCAGATCTGTTGTGCTTGTCCCAACATATCATGTCATTAATGTTGACCATCTGAGATTGAGGTTGTTGTGAGTAAGAGCACGAGTAGACTATTTGCAGACATTGACTTAAAGGATTATGTGTGAAAGGCCGATGCTTGTGGCTATTTACATCAAAGCCGAATGCCAATCTATCAAAATGTTTAACAGTTTGGAAAGTGTCATGAGGAGGACTGTGAGTACAACTACAAAAATGAAGAGAAGCAAGAATGTTTTATGCTGCAGCTCACCAAATCACAGAACGTACAAATTCTGACAGGTGTAAATTGTGTCTTTGTCTTCAAAGCCGAATCTTTCAAGTAATCTTTATCTATTGCTATCAGACAGAAGCTTATTATTGTTAGCCGGTAAGGTAAGTGTTCTGCGTACAACTTAAGGTATGCGCAAAAATTAGATTTACACCTAATAGTCGCATATGCTTATAGGTTTCCAAAACCTTTTCTGCGAATCCATTTTCCGATTTTACCTTGCAATCATCGCAGCAAGGGGACCACATGTTTGAATCATTTTGTCACACAGTTCATGTGTCTACTAACCATCACTCTACTGTAGGATTGGATACATTTGCTCGAAGGTGTCTAAATGCCTCTCCAACAAATTCTCTAGTCTCTATGTCAAACACTACTTACGCACTCAACTCTGAGCATTGAAGCCGTGGTGTAGGTAAATAGGGGCATCCACTTGAATCACACTTATCTGAGCGATGTCACACTACTCAGTATGCTGGTACGCAAATTTTGTCTTTTTTTTATTGATTTGAAAAGGGCGTATAACTGAGGCAGTTAAAGCGCATCATCCACTTAACTTGAAACGTTCAGACCTTCCCTATGGGTTGTTTCATAGGTATCAAAATGTTTCATCATTCTTAGTCTAAAAGGGATGTTCATGTCTTAATCAATAGGTCCTACATCTGCCAAATGCATTTGCTTGAAAGTTTTTTTTTCATGTGCCTACCCTGTGGAATTTTCATCGGCCAATTACACCAGTTTTTAAGTTTATTCTCTAACGCTTTGTTTAAAACTATTGTATTGGCATAGGTTGTGGAATACAGCTGGGCACTTACCAATTGCATTTGCTTAAAATGTCCTAAAGATCTTTATTTGTGGTTGGTTGGTTATAAAGTTCCTTTTCGATGGTACAGATAAAAGGAATTAATGTTGAAAGCTTTATCTGGATCTACGCCTTGGCTCCATTACTCTCTTTATGTCAAAATTCTGCAATTTGTACCTAAGCCATGTCTTCTCAATGCTCGATGGAGGCTTACCTAGGGAGTAGAGATTAAGATCTTCCCCAACACTCTTGTCCTCGCTCGTGTCACATCAAGATTCCTCAGAGTGTGAATCAATGAGAAGGCGAGTTTTACAGTCAACATCAACCAGATTTCTCAGTAATATCCAATATCAAGGGTAGTATTTGGATGTGCCAGCATGAAAGTAGAGTATCCAGGTGCTAGAGTAACATTTAATTGACATATGGAGCTAACCACCATGCCTAGCAATTTTTATTACACATATTTTACATCGGTGTGAATCAGCATGTTTAGTCATTCATCATTTGTTTATTCAACTTTATTTTCTCATTCTTATTGTTGTTTTATGTTGTTTGCAGCCAAGATCCTAAAGATGACAAATGAACCATCTTATTTCTATCAATGATCATTGCATTAAATATTCACTTATCTACATTATTTAATGTACATTTTATTATTTTGGGTTACATGGATCTTTGTCATATGACTAAGTATGTCAACTAAAGGCTTTAAGAATTGTGGAAAGCAAGATTATTATTAATGATTCATTTATTAGTCTAAAAATCATTGAGTCCTTATTAATTGAAATCATTCTTTTAATCAATGATTAAAACAAAATCAATTTAATATTTTGATCCTCACATGATTTCCTTTTGTTTAATAGGTACAAACGGTTGAAAGCAAAGCGTTAGGCTGCAATAAAAGTTGATAACAAAGGTACAAAAACAACGGCTGCACAAGGTACAAAAAGCGAAAAGTCAACAAAGGTACAACGTGAAAACGAAGGAAAGCAAGGAGAAGGCTACCAAAAGAAAACGAAAGGAGGATTTTTTTTTTTTAAAACTCAAAGTGTTTTTAAACGCTTTAAGTGTTTGTTCAACACTTCTTTACAAAATTGTTACCTTTTTGCTCCTAGGACACTAATTTTTGTTTGGGTCTAAAAAGAACAATTTGATTTTTTCCATTCAAGAAAAGATTAAAATTCAAGCTTAGACACTTACTTCTCAGATTTCCCATTTTGGGCTAAAATTGACAAGCAATCTTCATATTTCATTTGGTACTTAAAATGAACTCACAATTGCTTTAGCTATAAAATGAACAAGTGCTTGAATTCAGGTTCGTGCATTTTGAGTGCATATCCTCTCCCCTTGCACTTCGTGTGATCTAGGGTGCAAGAGAAACAATCAAAATGCATTTTATTGCTTTGAAACACTTTGATTTGGGCTTAAAATTGAACAATATCTTGTGCAAGTGTGAGTAGGGGCATTTGTGCGTATATTCTCTTTCTTTTTGCTGTCAAAGATTGATCGAGTTATGGATTGTGTCTTTGCTTGATTTTTTTATCTTAGAGGGCCCACCTTGTGGGAAAAAGTAATCACCTTAAGTGGAATCCGCCAACTAGTAACACTCTCAACCCGCAGAGTATTTCCTCACCGGGATATAAATGTGGGTTTTGGTTAAACGCCATTATCACGTGGTTGGCTCCGACAAGATGGATTCGAAAGGGGACTCTTGCCGTATGGGTCAATCTCCACAATGGAAAGTCCGAACTAGAACCCTTGTTTTGTAGTGGCCTATTTATCCATTGAGCAAGTTTATCAAGGTGGTGCATTGGAACTTAGATTCCAAGAAGTTACTTGCCATGTCTGATCTTGGTTGAAATATAGAGGTTAGGATTTCATCATACCTCTATATTTTTCCTTTGTTGCATGTAAAATCATCTCTTCTATGAAGGGCATGAGGCAAGCCCACTAAGAAAAACGTACCCATTAGGCTAGGATGTTACATTGCTTGTTTGAAAACACAGTGTTGTATTCGAAAACATTTTGCAAACAAACATTCAACATGATTCTCAAAATTTCAAACCCTCTTGAAGACAAATATCATTGACCCAATCCATATGTTACTGCTTTCCCTGGGGATTCACGTCCTTAGAGGTTCCTAAGCATTGGATTATACCTCAATTTGTCTTCTTGAGTAAACAATAGGAAAACCCTTGCCTTAAGTTCATTGAATTTCCACATAAAATATCTTGTGGGTTTAAAGAAATTAAGACATTGGACATATTAGTTTGAAACTTTAATCAAAGAGAGTGTTTTTGGTAAAAAAGTACCTTCATTAAGCAAACATAACAAATTGGACCCCACACATGTGATTGATATCTTTTGGTCATATTGGTCTTTTGATTGCTCTTAGAGAAAAGTGTGTTCTTCAATACCTTGGCCTAGTAAACAAAGTCTCTCTAAGTCTCTAAGGATCAAAATCAAACACTTCATCCATCCAAACATTTATCAAAATTCATCCATCCAAACAACTTTAGAGCTTTGGAAACATCATTACCTAGACTTGGGTACATCCCTAAAATCACTTGTTTAGCTAGGTGTGTTTGGATGAATCCTTCCACACACACTTAGTTAAATTATCAACCATCCTTTGAACAAGTTCATCCTAAGATCACATCCAACATCTTAGGGTTTACGTTCATCATCCAAATCAACCAATCGAAATCAAAATCCCTAAGTCTAGCATTGATACAAAGTCCCTAAACGTTCATCATTCATATCATTTACACCTTTCGTCCTTCATCTCATCATTGGTCCTAAGAACCTTAGAGGTCACTTTGCAACAAGGTCAAAACACAAGAGGAACATGGAATACAAACTTGATCCATACATCTTGAGTAATCCAAATCAATTGAATCTTCAAAGCCTTACAATGCCGATTGATTATCAAAACTCACACTTATACAATCCATACATGGGACCATTACCTTCGACAAATGTCAATAGAACAACAAGTGTGAGTATGCCCAAATCAAAGATTGGAACACATTTCCCAATGATAAATCCAAGTCCAAACCTACAAGTCTATTAATCAAACAATCAATCCATGAGCCTTCAAATGAACAATATCATCCCATCAAATCCCTACAAGCCAAATGAGAATTTACCAAGCACAAGTATTCCAAACATGAGTAATGGTCAATTTCAACCCATCATCACAAATCAGAATATTGTCCAAAATCAAACACAACTACACATCCCAAATCCACTTAAACAAAAGCCGAATCAAGGGAGTCAAATTCAAAATCAAGATCAAATTTCACTTGAGCAACTTGCTTCACATGCCAAACTAATTGAACTATTGGGCAAAGAGATATCTTCACTCCAAAATCAATACAATCTTCCATTGGTTAATTCATGTCATCAAAGCATTGAGTTGTGTCCGCAACCACAACAATATCTCCAAGGTCAAGAAGTTAGATATCAAGGTCAACCACATCAACAAATCCAACCCCCACATGTCGAAGATCAATCACCACATCTCCAAAATCAATCACCACAAGGTCAACTTAAAGTACAAATCTCACAAAGAAACAAGCGACAATACACACCACTTGGGAGACCAATCGAATCAGTCTTGCAACAATTGGTACAAGAAAATCTCATCAAGCTCCCCATCTATGGGAACTATCAAGAACCCCTAGTTAAACCACCAGGGTATAATGAGGAGCACCATTGTGATTATCACAAAACAAAGGGACACACAACATTAAGTTGTATTCGACTAAAAATTCTCATCCAAGACTTGATTGATCAAAAGATAATTGTTATTGGGGACAATGATAGCATTGTCAATCTCTCTGCCACAATTGTTGAAAATAATGATCAAGATCTATCCATCAATAAAGATGTTTTCGTCTCATCCAATGAGGCATCGACCAATGATTATGTCAAAAATGTCTCTACATCACCTAATAAGTTAGAGGATATATCTCGAGAATTTATTCCAAAACATAATCAAAATCCTTCACTAAAGTCTAGCAATGGTCCTTCCCAAGACATATTGACATCCTTCGACCTCATGGCTACAGATACTAAAGGAACCCTAAACTTGACACTTGAGGATGTTGAACCACTTACCATGTCTAATGAAGATATCCAAGCACCATTTGTAAGTGATTCATCCTTTGAAACCGATCATGTCAAGAGCTTGATCCAAAGCATATCGAAAGCAATCCCAAAATAAATCAAGATCAAAAATTTGTATCGCCAAGATACTACAATGATCTAATGGATATTCTCCTATCCACACAAGATGATCACATCCACATAGCACTTACTCCTCCATCTACCCATGAGATGCTTTCTATGGATGGACACGTAGATGATCTTCAGCTAGAACAAGATTGTGTTACATAAAAAGAGTAGATTCTTAACTCCTACAATCAAACGGAGTTGTCAACATCAGGATCAAATATGTCCCAAACTCAGATTGAGGACATCATGAATAAAGATATCCATCATTATCCGCCCAAGGAAACAAGTCAGATAGAACATCCAGAGTTAGCAGAGCAGCAAATTGAAACGTCACCTACAGTGGTCATTTATCAGAGAGTGCATTCTCTACAAGAGATCTCAGAACAGGTAGAATCAAAGCATGAAGGTACTACTTCCACAATACTGGGGGCAACTTCGTCTCAAACAAACGTCAACATAGAGAGCATGAAGAATCCTTATGGTGAAACAGATGTCAATACTACAA
>VDFB02100428.1:0-42439 GCA_007258455.2 Sequoia sempervirens | reverse complement strand
ATAAAGTAGGGATTTAATTTAAAATGAAGTATCTTGAGCAAATGGACGCCAATTTGCTCATGTGATGACTTTTCGAAGTCGTGGAAGCATGACGATGAATCTCAGAGCTTCAACCAGTTTGTCAACTGAAGTTCGAATATGTCTATTTTTAGATGGTGTTTCTATTTTTGGCGCCATTACATGATAATAATTATTTTATTATTATTTTCAAATTTGAACTTCAGACAGTGGCAGTCGAACTGAAAGGCAACCAATCAGAGGCTTTCTATTCTGGTTAGGGTTTATGAATTCTTGCAGTTGCTAAGTGGTGCGAATTTATTATTATTTATACAGGCGCCATCTTCATTGTTCTTCACAAAGCTTTCAGAGAGAGTTCGATTTTTCACTGAGAGCAAATTAATCTTGAGTGAATTCGTATTTTCCTAAGGCAAATTCATTTCTTTCAAAAGAAATCGAATTTTATAAATTCAAAGAAAATTCGTATTTCTTTAGAAGAGCTAAGTGACGCATATTTCAAAGTTCAGAACAATTCGCAATTCTTCAAAGGCATATTTCAAAGATCAAAGTAATTCGCAAATTCCTTGATTCAAAGGCGTATTCCAAATTTTCCTTAAAGGCGTCCCAAATTTTAAATTAAATTCGCAAATCTTTCAAAGATTCAAAGGCGAATTTCATATCATATCAAAAGGCGAAACCTCAAAATTCATACAAATTCGTATTTTCTTCAGAGAAAATCGAATTTCTTCATATTTAAAAGGCGCAAACTTCAAAGAGGAGCAATTCATGGTTTTTCCAAACAAGGCGAATTTTTCCAGTTCAGAGGCAGAATCTTCATCAATTCACAGGGGCGATTTCATCTAACATATCTTTTTGCAGATTCAAGTTCACAATTATCAGTTATCTCAAGAAATCTTGGGCGATTTTCATAGAAGAAGACATCAAAAAACGTCTTTTGCATCCTTTGAATCTCAGATTTCTCACAAAATACATTGTGCATGTTCCTGAAATTGGCGAATTTGGCAAGTCTCAGTATCTGGATCATTTCCATATAATTTCCTCGAGTTGAATTTGTGCGCTTGATTTTTCACGAATTTTAGCTTCAGAACATTCGTTCTCGAATTGCTAATTTTCTCAAGTGAAAATCTTTGTACAATCGAGTAGAAGTTGAATTTTCGCAAAATCTGACCTTCCGGGTTGTCTTAGAATCCTTTTCTGGACAAAGATTTTTCGCTGGAAAATAATTTCTTCGAAGGCTATTTTCTTTAACTTGAAAGGTGCCATTTTAGATTCCGTAAATCTTGTCAACATACGAAGTTCACAAATAACAGCGCAGTTTTTCAGAATGCAGTTCACTCAGCTTGAATACAGGACCAAAACCGTCCTTTCTCATGATTTTCGCAAGTTGGTTGAGACAGATCTTCACAAAGTATTGCCAGAGGCAGTACTAGACCCAGTTAAAATCAGAAGTTCAATCATTCAGAATATTGAGCAGTCTGGTTTGCTAGAGGCCGCTTCCATACCTATCTCCGTTCACTGCGTTGAGTTTGTGATGGCTTGCATTAAGCATTACAATCCGACTACTCGTGAGATAGCGTCAGTTGACGGTCGGGTCATTTGCAGTCTCAAACCTGTGGATATCGAGAGGAGTTTTGGCATTCCTCAAAATCCAAACAGCCTAGTTGTTTCTATGGAGCAGTGTGCACAAGCGTTCGATGCTGATGTGGACAAGTGTCAGAAGAAAATGGCAGAAAGATGGTTAAAACAAGCAAAGAACAGATTGCCAAACAATGTGGGTCGTGGTGAGTATAAGGATGAGTACGCGATTCTAATCACACTCTTGAATCGTGTCTCAGGTCAAGCACATGGAAATGTTTTCCAGCCTTGGATGTATTACATTATTGGTCGCATCATATCTGGGCAAGAGCATTATGACTGGGCATCTTTCATCAGCGATATTCTCCACAAGTAGATCACCGGTTTCTTGGTTGCTCATGAGTTTCACATGTTCATATCTCTCGCGGTACTTTGATCAAGAGATCGTATCGGGCCTGAGGACTTAACATCGCGGGCATTCTCACCGCTCGTATAGTTTTATCAAGATTATGATCAGCTTGAGTTCACCAGAGTCGAATCGCCATTTCAAGCTTGTTCACGAGGCTTTCTTGACTTACACAGTGAGAAACTTGGACCGGGAGTTGCATGTTCGTATCTCGGCAGTTGCTAGGGCAGCAATGGATGGATGGGCAGATTGGTTTATACAGTTCCCAACATACACCTACATCCGAGTATATGGCTTCACAGGAAATCCAGCTATGCTTCCACGTTATCCTTCGGATAAACCAATCTTTCAGGAATTCCTTAGGCAGATGCATGATGTTCATCGTCTTCTACGCCGCAGGCACAGACCATCACTCAACTTTCCTTTTCAGTTTGGAATGTATTGGTGCAAGTCGGCAATTGATGCAAAGATCGCAGGACAGGAACTTGAGAGATATCATCTTAAGTACCTTGTCGAAGCACGTGCTTATGACCTTTCAGGTCATTATACAGCTCGCCTCGCTGGAGGCACATATCACGAGCCTTCTATGGAGGATTACTGGGCAAATTGCTCAGATGACTTCGAGGTTCGCAGAGCAGTTACGGCCGCTTCTCTCTCTCACAGATTTCTGTTTTCTTGTCAGAGGATGTGGGAGGTTTATCAGATGATGAGGGAGAGGTTCTTCCTCAATTTTTCAGAGAACAGGTCGACACACAACCGTTGCCAGTAGTAGATTGGTACGCCAAAGAATATGCAACGGTCAAGGAGAGGTCTAGTAGAGTCATCCAGAACAGTATACTTTACCTCGACAGCAAGAAGACAAGAAGAGTAAGCATGCCCAGAGCAGAGCCGCCAGTAGTGGTGAATCCTACGCTACCTTCTTCGTCAAAACCTAACAAGAAGAAGAGGAGTAACCCTCCTAAGAAAGTACAAGCGCCAAATAATTCAAAGGGCAAGGCGCTTGCCACTGTTTCACATTCAGAGCCTGACAGACAGCCGCTTATCACAGAGCCAGTTCAGAGATCAGCTCAGAGCCCGCCAGTACCTGAGGTTCAGCCTCAAGCTCCTACATTGGTTTCACAGCCGTCACCAGTCCCAATTCACATTGAATTGGACTTGGACTCTCCACCTCGTAGTGGGTCTTCTACATATTCACTCTCATCAGTACCTCCTGTCGCTAGTGCAGACCCTTCTAGTAGCATTAGCAGAGATTCATCTTGGATCGAGACTCAGCTAGGAAGGAAGAGGAGGCAGCCATCTTATGTTCTCAATCATTCTGATTTCGATGACATTTATCAAGATGCGCCAGATAAGAGAGTTAAGAACATGGTTCACGTAGAGAGAAACACTGATATGGAGGTTGTTATCGAGACTGCTGTACCTCCGCAGGGGAAGAGCTTGGCTGATTTAGAGTCTCAGGATTTTGAAGTTATCACAGTCAACCTTGGTCGCAGCACACGCCAGACTCAGGTTGATCTTCTTCAAGTTGCTACAGATAGTGCCAAGGACAGAATACTAAAGGACGGAGAGGATAAAGCAGCCCTCAAGGCTGAAATCAGACAGCTTCGTCAGTACATTTCTAGTCTTGTGCACAGACCAGAAGCCATTAACACACTCCCACCGATGCTTGAGCCACCGCAGAGCAAAGTCAGCTCAATCATTTAGTTGCATATGGCAAGCGTTTGGAGGAATGGGAGGAGGACTTCGTTGCTAGAGGCCGTACCATGCTCACAGAGTTATATCAGTTGGTACAATGCACGAGAGCCCGTATTCGTCTTCAGGATGAGGAACGGGATATGGCTATTAACAAACCCAGTGGATGAAATTTTGATTGCTCACCGAAGTTTGGTTTTACACGTACCCACGGATGCAGACGTAGAGGCTATCTACTCTTGGAAGACACATTGGTTTTCGTGAGCTTAAGATAGAAGATGCTTTAGCATCGAGTTGGTCGAGTAGAGAGAGCACGCCACCGCACTCCGGTTTGTGAGGACTCTTGTATCTCGCTTACCGTGCCGTTATCAGATTGAGGGTGGTGCCTACGTGGAGCTTACAGATGTTCAGTCAGAACTCCAGGCACTCATTCATATCATTTTCAGTGGGGAGACAGTTGGCTGTAAGGTTACTCAGCTTACAGTCATGTCAACACTTTCGATGAAGCAACGAGGAGCAGAAGGGAACTTCAGTCTCAGATCACAGCTGGTGAGGACATGCTGCATCGACATAGCATTCTTCGCCGAGTCTCATCGCTCCGGACAGGACACAGTCAACAATCTCATTGAGGGGTTGATTGCTCGAGATCACTGAACTTCAGTTCCCACTTTCAGAATAGACTTCACACACACGAGTTAAACTGGATGTTACCCTTTTCAGTTAACTCGGGGTTGTCATCACATGCATACCTATTCTGAGAATCGCCTTGTTCACTTGGAGTTGTATTTAGGGTTTTCGTTAACTGATGATAGTCTTCCAGTTAACTTGTTTTAATAAGGACGTGCATGCTCGCACAATTGTCCATTTTTAGATTAGATGTTTCAGTTAAACTGAGGGTAGTTGCCCAGTTAACTGTATAGTTTGCTTAATTAGGGTTGGGCGCATTGCTTGCATGCATTGCAGGAACTATAGATGACACAAGGTGATTTTAGGGTTCCCTACACCTTGATGTATATAAATAAGAGCTTACGCTCATTTGTAAATAACTTTTGCTTGAGAGAGGAATATATGCTGTGCCCACCTTGCCCTCAATATTACTCTTTTTCGTATTTGTTCATGTGTCTTCACTATTGCAATTGATTGTTATACCACCTAGGGTTTCGAAAGATTGTGATGCTGAATTCTTTCCATAGATTAGATATATCTGTTTGAACATCTTTGTCATTGAAATCAATTGTTATACCACCTAGGGTTCCAAAAGATTAAAGTGATAAGGCTGTTTTGTGTTAATTTACTGTTGTGATCGATCGTTATACCACCTAGGGTTTCGAGAAGTTGCAGCAATAAATCTGTTTTTGTGAATCTTTATCAATATAATTGAAGGTTATACCACCTAGGGTTTCGTGAGATTATAAAGATAAAGGCTGTTTTGTGAAGGCTTTGCTGATTCGATCAAGTGTTATACCACCTAGGGTTTCATAAGATCGTCTTGGTAAATTCTTAAAACTGTTGTGCCCAATAAGTTGGTTTAGATTGAGATGATAGTTGTGCCCACCTTGCCTTCAAGTAGAGAGTCTAAACCTGCTTATCGTCAGATAGTCAAACCTTGCTCCGTTTCCTCTTGCTCTGTTTTCCTGAGGAGATTGGATAGATATAAGTTGTAGTTTAGTTGATTTGCGAAACCAGAGAAAACTCAGCTGCAACGTAGAAGTTCTTTCAAGAAAGTCTTGTGCCTCTAGCAGCTGAAACAAAAAGACAGGAAGTAGTTTTAGCTTATTTTTCTTTACAAAGCATATTTGTCAAAGAACATCGAGGGAGCTTCCCCTCAATAATTCGAAGAGCACTCATTGCGTAGTGTGCATAGGCTGTTCATAACAACTTGTACTCCAGAGGTGTTAGTTGTTACGCCAACAGTTCTTTCTGGCGCCCACCGTGGGGCACGAGGCCTTGAAATAACTTCATAAAAGCTGAACGCTTTTTCATATCACGTTTATGATTATCTGGCGTCCTACTACTCCAGTATTGCAACCAGCACTAAGTCCGCCTGTTATTCAGCCGAATTTAGTATTCATCGAAGCAGAACAGTCAGATATTATCAGTAGCTTGCGCACATTCATCTTTGAAAATCATACATCTACATCTCAGTGGAGAAACGCAGCTACTACTCTGGATAAAGAAGAAGAAAAAGCAGATCTTGCAGCAGGTAGACCAGTTTTGCCACCTCCCTCGTGGAATTAAGCATCCTGGCTTATCAAGTTTACATTAGAAGAAGGAGAAGAAATCCTCCTATACAGCCAGATCCTGTTTTTGAAGAAGCTCCTGATCAGTTTACTGAGTCAGAAATTTTAGAAGAAGAATCTCCCACTCCAATTGCAGAGATGGGTGATCGTAATAACAACAACAACAATGGTGAAAATCTCAACGGTCGTAATGGAAGAAACGCAAGACGTCCAGCCCCTTTGCCTTGGGGCGACAATATTGGACCGTTGGCTTTACCAGGACATCATGAATTGCCCAAGGGATCACGCAAGTTTTTCCCGAGATTTCATGGCGATGGTTCAAAACATCCAGATGAACATTTATCAGCATTCACGGCGGCTTGTTCCGTTTTGCATGTTGCGCATGAGGACATCGCCGTTCGTCTTTTCGTGGAGACTCTTGAGAACAACGCAGCAGATTGGTTCAACAATCTTGAACCAGGAATTATTACAAGTTGGGCCGTCATGAGCGAGAAGTTTTTGGCAAGATTCAAGCCTGCCGAAGACAATCACAGATTATTTGCACAACTCTCAAATTCGAAGATGGAGAAGCATGAACCGATGAGAGAATTCGTGGCAAGGTTTAATCGCCTTGTTACACGTCTTTCTCACACTTTGAATCCATCTGATGAGATTTTGATGAGTTCTTTCATCAACGCATTGCCGTCAGAAATTGCCTTTTTTTTTAAGATAAGCGAAGAAGATGATCTAACACATCTTCAGGAGGAAGCAATCAAGCTTGAAGATACCATGATTACAACCGGCAAGATGAAAGATGATTCGATCAGGCCGCTCGTGCAAGCGTCGGCCGATCCGTTGCTACAGGCCTCACTACTTGCATTCAACGGATGACATCCACACCTGATGAGGCAGACTACATTGTTAATGAATTGCAGAGTTATATAGAAAAAAGGGGTGCACTCTTCTCTTTAGACCTGGCAAAGAGAGAAGTATCTAGTCTGCCACCAAGTATAAAATTTGAAATTTACAAGTTACAATTTTCTAACTCTTTTTTTGTTTTTTTTTGTAGATGTTTGGTGGACAAATTGGGGTGGAAAAACTCCAAATCTTCAAAAAATTTCCCTCCGTGTCTTGAGCCAGCCCTGTAGTTCGTCCAATTGTGAGCGCAATTGGAGTTTGTTTGAGGTCATCCACACAAAGAAGAGGAACAAACTCGCTCAAAAACAGCTCAATGACCTTGTTTATGTGCAATATAATCTTCGATTGCGCAGAAGAAAGGTAGAGGAAATATCATATGATGATCCAATTGATTTGGATGAGATAGATCCATACAGTGATTGGATAGGGCGAGGGGATCGGCCTCCATTATTTACTAAGGATGAGATTTATGATTTAGAGCGATAGGCAATGGAGGAGGGTGGATTTGCATTCTCATTGGACGACCTTGAGGATGACCCTGAGGAGGAGTCATTGCCAGTGCCACCACCAGCAGTTGCAAGAGGATCTACATCCTGGATGGAGGTTGAGCCACAGGCACAGCAGGAGTAGACTCCTACGATTAGACCCTCTTTTGGTCCCTTACTGAGATCTAGACATGGGAAGAGGAAGATGTGATTCATGTGAATTTGTAAAAACTAAAATATATTAATGTTTATGTAGTATTTACTTTCAGTTTTACAAAAACAATATGCTATTTTCATTTTGTTTCAGACTATTATCATATCGGCGCATTGAGCATTCCACATGAGGATGCCATTTTGTATCCAATTTTCTTTCAAATCAATCAAATACTGCTTGTTTCTTATATGTACTCATTTATTGACTCATTGGATGCATCTTATCTTTGAATTTTGCAAAAAAAATGCGTTTTTAGTGAAGTTTAAGAAATTTTTTAATTTCCCGAGTTTTTCCCGAGCCGAGTTTTTCGGGCTTGCCGAGTACTTGCAAATGCCGAGTATTCCAACTATGCTCAAAACATCGTTTGTATGAGAGATTTTGGGCAGAATAATAGAAACATGCAAATGTTTTAAACAAAATAATACCGTCCATTATTTTCCATTCAAATACATCACACTTATATAGGAGTTTAATCCCCTACATTATAGGAAAATCTCGAAACAACTTTCCCAAATATATTGAGTTGTTTTAACAACTCAACACATTCTTACCACTAATACAATAACCTATACAACAAACTATAACAAACATAATTATTTTATGCATAATTATTAGATGCATCCTATGATGCAATATTCTTAACAGTTTGAGTACATTGTAATGAGCCTAACTCAATTTGACCTCAATCTCTTCAATTTTCTGCCTTTGTAATTTTGTCAAACAGTTGGTGTGCAAAGTTCTTGTTTGCTGATTTGTTGTTTCAGTTTGATATTGCTTGTTTGTGATGAATGCCAAGATGATTTGAATGCTAGAAAAACTTCTTATGATGTCTAAGAAAGGATTTAAATGCAATGTAATGTTCTTTTTGGATTTTCAAATGCAAATAGATGAAACTACATGAAGTAAAATGCATCTACAGCCAATTGGCATTTTAACAAACAATTGACATGCATATTAATTGACTAATCATAGACTTGCTCATTTACAGCAATATGAAACCAGCAAATTTGTATCTCCTTATTGCAATATAATTGTCCAATACAATGCTCATGAAATAGCCAAGACTCTTGGCAAATTACAATCGAATTCTTCAATTTGTGAAAATGCTGGTAAAAACTTACACCTACAGCAGCAAATGCAAAACTTAATCTATATGCAATGATAGATGCCAATTAAATTAGAGGAACCTGGCCAAAGCAGCGCTCTTGATTGTAGATGAAGAAGCAATGAATATCTTCTTGAAATAATCTCTTAGAAGCCCAAGTCGAAGACCTTCAAGCTGCCGCCCCTGTTTCTGATATTTATGCAGAAATAAATTAATATCCAGCTCGATTCACCCTCCAGCCACTCCTAATGGAGTCGCCTAGACCTCAAGAACCAAGTGCCTTCAACTTCTAGCAAAATCGAATATGGTTGGAGCTCCCATATGCAAAATCGAATTCTTCTATATGCTGGCAACACTGACTGTAATGAAATATCAGACCATACTATTAACTGATGAAGATGTAATTCGACCCTCCAATAATGTAGATGCAATGCATAACTATCTCCAACAATCTGCCAAATCATATCATGCAAAATTGGCCCTTGGCCACTAATTTTGCCCAGCTAAGATGATTGAAGTATCACCTCCACAATTGCAACCCTTCAGAAGATATTTTACTTCCTCAGTTATGCTATCAATGGGAGTTTTCATTCCCAAAGACAATCCTGATATTCTGTAGAAACCTTTGGCTCCACAAGATGCTCATCAAATAGAAATGTCAATAACTGGATGGATGAGAAGCAAGCCAACACCATCTATTTATTATTTTTCCCTCAAGGGGTCGGCCCCTTCTAGAAGCTTCCAAATAAACAATATAAAATTATATTATATTTACACTTTATTATAATATAAAAATATAACTCATAAAGTGCAAATATAAAATATAACACAGTGTGTTATCCAATAGTATGTTTTCTAACACAATGTGATATCCAACATCCAAGATATCCAAAGAAATAATTATCCAAGCATCCAATGAGCCAACCAACACCTGGTTAACTACCGAGAGGACCCTCTATCCATGCCCCATTAGCCTACGAGGACCACTGATAGGCTAATCATGTTGATATATGAATGTCTAACTGGAAGGGGACATTACATACATTCTGGGTAACCGTCGTAACTTACTAAAAATAGTAAGTCCGAAAATGGTCACTGATCAAGATGCATGTGACACTCTCCTAAAGCTCTTTGAAAACCCAAAAGGACCTAGAAAACATACTGGAAAACTCTTGCATGCATCCCTTGAAAACTCAGAAAGATACCTCCTAGAAAATAGGAAACCCTAATTTTGCCTCCGACTAGCCTACGAGCCTCCAAAATAGGCTAACGATCACCAAAAAGGATTAGTGTTGAGAAGGGGATATTACAGGGTAGGGGCATAACATTGCCCTTCTCATTAAAAAAGCATTGTCCTCGATGCTTAACTTTTTTTTTTCTTCTTTATCTCATTTTTTTTTCCTTCCGCTTCTTCTACTGCTACTTCTTGTTCTTCTTCTTCTCACTCTTGTTCTTGCTCTTGTTCTTGTTCTTGTTCTTTCTCTTTCTCTTTCTTTTCTCTTGCTCTTTTTCTTGTTCTACTTGTTCTTTTTCTTTTTCTTCTTTTTTGTGGCTACTTTTTGTTGTGAAGTTCTAGAAAGATAATTTTGCAATAAATCACACAAATGAAGTCAAAATACTCTGAAATTTTTTCTATAACTTACCAAGTCCTAGGTTGCACTTTTCTAGAGAAATTTCTCAAAAATTAGGTTTTTTGCAGCCTTGAGAGTGAATTTGTTGGAAACCCTAATTTGACAATAAATCACTTAATTATGCTCCAATTACTTTGAAATTTTTAGTGTAGGCTCTTCTCTGACTGGTTCAAAAACTCACTAAAAATTAAGAAATTCAATAGGATTTGGAAGATATGTCATGTCCCCTTCTCGTTGACATCTTTCCGAGTACAGGATTAGCCTATCATGCGACCCTCGTAGGCTGATAGACTGGATAGAGGGTCATGTTGGAGCTTGGTTCAGCTTCAGTTGGCAGAGTTTGATCAGTTGGCTTTCGTTCGGGCTCGTTCGGACGCTTCTTGCATAAGTTGCTATTTTTAGCAGTTATTGGCAGTCAACGTGGGACCCCTGCTATTTTTAGCAGTATGGATGGATTATGTTCAGAATCACTTCATTGTTCGTCAGCTTCAGACGGCTCATGCATCGGGTCTGTATCGAGAGAGATATTAATATTTAATTGATTTAATTAAATATTAATTATTGGAGCATTATAATATAAAGTTATAATATTTAATTATAACTCAAGTGATTTCTGTGAAGGGGGTCACCATCATCAGGAAGGGGCCATTTGTTGATTATATTTTATTATAAAAATTTGGCTGAAGACTATTGAGAAAATTAAATGATAAAAGTCGAATTCTTTAATGAATCCCTATTATTAAGGAATTCGCACTTTTGAGGAGAATATAGGCTTTGCATTGGAATTCGAGCCATTATGTCTATTGTGAATTGAAAATTGATCAAGTCTTCGTCAGAGAACGGAAGCTTTAGGGTTTCAGTCCCAAACTCATTGGGGAACGAGCCATCTCCATTGAAAGCAGTTCAGAGGGTGTGAGATATCACCTGATTTATTGCCAGTCAAGAGATTTCTTCACTCAGAAGAAATTACAGAGCATTACAGAGTTGATATATTTAGAGGTTTTCAGAGTTGAATCCAGTTGAAAGAGTTTCTTCAGGAAAGCGCCTATCTTTCATCAGATCAGGAGACCACAGAGGAAGCCGTACTTTTATTTCATTTGTTGCTGCTGTTACCAGGCCGTACTCCTGCTGTACCTGGCCATACTATTTAAGAAAAGCCGTCCTTTTGCTTCCAGAGCAAATCGCCTTCTTACTTCATCATCTGACTTCATCCAGAGGGGCGCAAATATCAAGTGAGTCTTTGTGTAGCGTCTGGCAGAGGAGAGAGAGCATCAATCATTGCAGCCGCACCAAATCCAGGACAATTATTTATTGCAGCAAATCAGGTTTTTCTATTGAAAGGTCATTGCCTTTTTATTTGCATGTATGTGGATCTCATTTGTATTAGTTCCAGAAGTTGAATAAATGATCTGGTATTAAGAATATCAATCGAATCTATCACTTTCAGAGAAATATTATTTTATATGGATTTATTCAGTATTTTAGTGCAAACTCGCATTTCTTCATTATTTATGCAAAAAACTCAAAAACAGTCAAAAAACCAAAAACCTTCAAAAAAATCATAAAAACAGTACGATACAGAGAAAACGGGGAAACAAGGGTTTCTACAGTGGTATCAGAGCTAAATCCTGCCATCCTAAGGGTTTAGCAGTCTTATGTAGCCAGAGTAGATTGGGTCTCACAGGTATTACACACGCAGACGTGCTCTGATTGAAAGGCAACAAAGTTTGAGCAGGTAGCCAAGAAACATGGCCGACAGGGCTGACAGAACAGATATACCTAGGACAAAAATCCCACCTAATAACAGAGATCAGGACGATGCAGAGGTTTTGCATGCACTCAGAGATCTTCGTGCAGGTCAACGGCGGTCCGATGATGTATTACAGCAGTTGGCAGTAGCACTTCAAAGATTGGGTACTCCTAGGAGACCGTCACCACATCGTGACGATGAGAGGAGTGAAGCAGGGTCTCGCAGGGCACCTAGGACAACCTCGTGGACAGCAGATAGGCCTACCAGGCCTACATTTGTGAGACAGGAGGCCGAGGAGGTCATGGCAGGTGAGGAGCATGAGGAGTTGTTCGCTGATACGCTTATGGCAGTGAACGAGGAGTGGGAGTTGGTACCACCAGAGGTCAGAGAGGATTTCTTTTGATCGTTTTGTCACTCAGAGGCGAGAGCACCACAGAGGTCGACAGGATTGGAGACCTAGACAGCAGAACAATGACCTGAAACATGCGACAAACCGACTCAATCTGGCTATGTTCGATGGTAGTGGTAAAGTGACAGCTCAGGCTTGGATTAGTAAGCTGGACACTTTTCTTACATTACGCCCGATGGCCGAGAGAGATGCTATCAGATATGCTACATTGCATCTCGAGGGAGTAGCTTATGATTGGTGGCACCACGGTATGGTGACACTACAGCATGACAGGATCACGTCATACCAGGAGTTTGTGGACAGATTGGTTGAGCGGTTTGACAAGAAGGATCCTGAATCCTACTTCAGAGACTTGGCTCAGTTGAGACAGAGTGGCAGTTTGGAGGCCTATATTGGTGACTTTCAGAAGTTATCAGTTATGGTTCCGAACATTTCTGAGAGGCGATTGGTAGTGCTCTTCATGGAGGGATTGACAGAGCCACTGAGAGGTTGGATCAAAGCCTTTGATCCTCCATCATTACAGGAAGCGATGAGGAAAGCACGAAGCATGGAGTTGGCAGCCCCGTCTAGTAGATTTAACTCCAGAGGTAATTCATCATTCAGGGATAATAAGGGCTTTAACAAAAACAAGGACAAATCTGATTTTAACAAAGAAAAATCAGACTTTAAAAATGATTCAAAAGGTAAATTAGCAGCTCCACCTTTGGATCGAGAGGCCCTTAACGATCTACGCAGGAAGAAGCTTTGCTTCTACTGCAAAGGTCCATATGACACCAATCACGATTATCCTCTAAGACCTAAGGGCAAGGCAAATCGAGTGATGTGGGCGTATTACGAGGACTCAGAATCAGAAAATTCTGAACAGCAGGAGAGTTCCGAGGATTCAGAGTCAGAGGCTCCAGAGCCTAGAGCAGAGACAGAGTCAGAGCTACAGATACAGGAGGCACGTTTATCTAGCATCCAGCAGGAGGGCTCTTTCAGGATTCGGGGTGTGTTAGCAGGACAGAGGGTCATTACCCTCCTTGATACAGGAGCTACACACAACTTTATAGATGCTAGATTCGTTGAGAAACGCGGACTCATCACTGAGGAGTTCGAGGGCATTAGGGTCAAGGTGGCCGATGGATACACTTTGAGATGTGAACGCATGATAAAGGATCTCCCTTTACGCTTGAACAATTATGAGTTCAAGGCAGATTACTATGTTGTTAATATGGGGGATATTAATTTGGTCTTGGGAATGAAGTGGCTTCATTCATTGGAGGAAGTCACTCTTCGTCTAAAGGACATAGAGATCCGTTTTGATGTTGACGGGAAGACACACATACTAAAAGCAATTCGGGACAGCAACATCAAAACAATTTCTTTTCGCCGGATGGAGAGGCTCATGCGTCACGACATGGTAGAGTGGGCTGCCGAGTGCACTTTAGCACCTATACAGGAGGGACAGCAGAAGATTGAATATCACCCAGACATACAGCGGTTGAGAGTCAAGCACGATAAGGTGTTCAGTGATATTCCACCAGGTAGACCTCCAGACAGGGGCATAGAGCACATTATTGAGCTAGAGGAGGGCGCTAAGCCCGTTATGATAACTCCTTACAGGCATCCTAAGAGATTGAAGGATGAGATAGAAAAGACAATTAAGGAGTTACTTGCTATGGGTCACATTCGGCCTAGCAAGTCACCATTCGCTTCTTCGGTTGTCTTGGTAAAGAAGAAGGATGGAACATTACGCATGTGCATTGACTATAGGGTCCTGAATAAGAGGACGATCAAAAATAGGTATCCTATACCACGGATTGACGAGCTTATTGATGAGCTCCATGGTGCCTGTTACTTTACCAAGATTGATTTACGGTCAGGGTATCATCAGATCAGGGTCCGTGAGCAGGACATAGAGAAGACTGCCTTCCGATGTCATTGCGGGCACTTCGAATTCGTAGTGATGCCATTTGGGCTCACTAATGCGCCAGCTACTTTTCAGTCTACGATGAACAGGGTTTTTCATTCATTACTGAGGAGGTTGGTGTTGGTCTTTTTTGATGACATCCTTATATACAGCAGGACTTGGCAGGAGCATCTGGCTCACTTGGAGACCGTGTTGAGTATTTTGGAGAGGGAGTCCTTGTATGCCAAGGAATCCAAATGTGATTTGGGAATGACCGAATTGTTATATTTAGGTCATATCATCAGTGCAAGAGGAGTGCGGATGGATCCTGAAAAGATCCGCGCTATTGTTGACTGGCCTACACCGGCAAACCTGACACAGTTGAGAGGGTTTCTCGGTTTGTGTGGATTTTACCGTAGATTCGTGAATGGTTATTCACAACATGCAGCCCCTATGACAGATTTACTGAAGAATGATGCATTTATTTGGACTCCTGAGGCACAGGAATGTTTTATGAGGTTTAAGGAGTTGATGACCACATGCCCTGTTTTGGCACTACCTGACTTTACGAAGCCTTTTGAGCTTCAGTGCGATGCATCAAGTGAGGGCATTGGTGCGGTGCTTATGCAGGACAAGCACCCGATTGTGTATGAGAGCCGAAAGCTCAGAGGGCCAGAACGACTTTACAGCATTTATGATAAGGAGATGCTTGCTATAATGCATGCCTTAGCAAAGTTTAGACAGTATCTTGTGGGCAGCAAATTTTGCATAAAAACTGACCATAACAGTTTGAGACACTTCTTGGGGCAGCGAGATCTCAATGATCGACAGCAGAGGTGGGTCAGTAAATTGCAGGCATATGACTTTGATATCTCGTATATCAAAGGGACACAGAATGTTGTAGCCGATGCACTTTCACGCAGGCCATATTTGAGCTTTATGGTTCATATATCGGAGGATTGGAGGCATATGATTGTGGCAGAGTATGCCAAGGACACTTGGGCCTCCAGCATTGTTGAGGGATCGACAGTTGATACCAGGTACACACTTGTGAATGACTTGATCATTTACAAGAACAGGATATTTTTGATCCCAGGTTCAGAGGTGAAGAACATAATCATGTGGGCCTTTCATGACATGCCTACAGCAGGACACCCCGGGTACTTCAAGACCTACAGACAGATTCGGGAGAGGTTCACCTGGAAAGGACTCAAGGCAGATGTTCTTCAATACGTGCGTGAGTGCCCTGTTTGTCAGCAGAACAAGCAGGAGAACACGTACCCGGCAGGATTATTGCAGCCACTTCCGATTCCTGACAGGAAGTGGGAATGCCTGTCGATGGACTTTATTACGGGCTTGCCTAAAGCCCAAGGGTGTGATTGCATATATGTAGTTGTGGATCGGCTTACGAAGTATGCCCACTTCTTTCCGATCACCACGACCTACACAGCTACACAGGTAGCAGAGGTATTCTTTCGTGAGGTGTTCAGACTACATGGATTGCCTCGGAGTATTGTGAGCGACAGGGATAGTCGGTTCTTGAGTCACTTCTGGCAGGAGGTGTTCAGACTTTGTGGAACCGAGCTCACTCCGAGCACTAGTTACCACCCGCAGACTGATGGGCAGACAGAGATTGTGAACAAGTGGGTGGAAGGGTACCTCAGAAATTACATTGCAGGGCAGCAGAAGGCATGGGTCAAGTGGATTCATTTGTGTGAGTATTGTTACAACTCGACATTCCATATGACCACTCAGATGTCACCTTTCATGGTGTTGTACAGGTATGAGGCACCGAGTTTCCTAGATTTGCTACTGAGCGACAGTAGAGTGCCGAGTGCTGGAGACTGGTTACAGGAGAGTCAGGATACTATGAAGGCTCTCAAGGAGAATATTGCCAAGGCACAGAATCAGCAAAAGCAGTACGCAGATCAGAGGAGGACGGAGAGGCATTTCGAGGTGGGTGACATGGTTTACCTCATGCTGCAGCCCTACCGTCAGTCCACTCTTAGGAAGAGTGGGTCAGAGAAGCTTAAGCCACGTTATTACGGTCCTTCGTGATCCCGAGGAGAGTTGGCGAGGTGGCTTATGAGCTTGAGCCAACAGAGAGCGGTACACAACGCTTTCATGTATCACTCAAGAAGGCGCGGTCATCGTGGTGGGTACCATCTCAGAAGTTCTACCTCCCTTAGATGATGAGGGAAAACTGATTTTAGTAATTGAGTCCATCCCTGAGTACGTGGAGAGACAGCCATGTAGGAGGACTATCGTGGAATATCTGGGAAATGGAGAGATTTGCCTGCTGAGGATGCTACATGGGAGAGCCAGGATATTCTCAAGATCCTGCATTGAGATTGCTTGAGGACAAGCAATTTCAGAGGGGCTGACTGTCATGTCCCCTTCTCGCTGACATCTTCCGAAAGTACAGATTAGCTTTATCATGCGCACTGTAGGGTCGATAGACTGGATAGAGGGTCATGTTGGAGCTTGGCTCAGCTTCAGTTGGCAGAGTTTGATCAATTGGCTTTCGTTCGGGCTCGTTCGGACACTTCTTGCATAAGTTGCTATTTTTAGCAGTTATTGGCAGTCAGCGTGGGACCCCTGCTATTTTTAGCAGTATGGATGGATTATGTTCAGAATCACTTCATTGTTCGTCAGCTTCAGACGGCTCGTGCATCGGGTCTGTATCGAGAGAGATATTAATATTTAATTGATTTAATTAAATATTAATTATTGGAGCATTATAATATAAAGTTATAATATTTAATTATAACTTAAGTGATTTCTGTGAAGGGGGTCGCCATCATCAGGAAGGGGCCATTTGTTGATTATATTTTATTATAAAAATTTGGCTGAAGACTATTGAGAAAATTAAATGATAAAAGTCGAATTCTTTAATGAATCCCTATTATTAAGGAATTCGCACTTTTGAGGAGAATATAGGCTTTGCATTGGAATTCGAGCCATTATGTCTATTGTGAATTGAAAATTGATCAAGTCTTTGTCAGAGAACGGAAGCTTTAGGGTTTTAGTCTCAAACTCATTGGGGAACGAGCCATCTCCATTGAAAGCAGTTCAGAGGGTGTGAGATATCACCTGATTTATTGCCAGTCAAGAGATTTCTTCACTCAGAAGAAATTACAGAGCATTACAGAGTTGATATATTCAGAGGTTTTCAGAGTTGAATCTAGTTGAAAGAGTTTCTTCAGGAAAGCGCCTATCTTTCATCAGATCAGGAGACCACAGAGGAAGTCGTACTTTTATTTCATTTGTTGTTGCTGTTACCAGGCCGTACTCCTGTTGTACCTGGCCGTACTATTTAAGAAAAGCCGTCCTTTTGCTTCCAGAGCAAATCGCCTTCTTACTTCATCATCTGACTTCATCCAGAGGGGCGCAAATATCAAGTGAGTCTTTGTGTAGTGTCTGGCAGAGGAGAGAGAGCATCAATCATTGCAGCCGCACCAAATCCAGGACAATTATTTATTGCAGCAAATCAGGTTTTTCTATTGAAAGGTCATTGCCTTTTTATTTGCATGTATGTGGATCTCATTTGTATTAGTTCCAGAAGTTGAATAAATGATCTGGTATTAAGAATATCAATCGAATCTATCACTTTCAGAGAAATATTATTTTATATGAATTTATTCAGTATTTTAGTGCAAAATCGCATTTCTTCATTATTTATGCAAAAAACTCAAAAACAGTCAAAAAACCAAAAAACTTCAAAAAAATCATAAAAACAGTACGATACAGAGAAAACGGGGAAACAAGGGTTTCTACAATATGTGCTTTCCAAATAAATTGGGCAGAAACCCTAATTCTACAATAACTCACTCAATTCTGCTCCAATTCATCTGAAATCTGGATCGTAGATTTTTGAATATGTTATTCAAAAACCCTTTAAAAATTAGACAAAAATTTGCCCAAATCTGGGAGATATGCATTTCACAAAATGAATTGAAAAAAGCTTTCTCACGGTGCCAAGATCATGCTTCAATACCACTTGTTATGAAATAACTTGCACAATAGAATAATATGATAGGAAATATGCTGCAAATACTTGATAATAATATGCCACTTCGAGGGGGCAACCTCCTAATCCACTTCATGGGGGATACCTCCAATAGTCTTCAACAAGAACACAATACTCAACATGATGATAATAACCTACCTATACCTCCTATATATACCATACTTATGCCTAGGATATCACCTAGATAACCCTATATATGCCTTAGGCCGACCTATGTAACTAAATGACAATATAATAATGATAATATGACTTAATTAAGAGTTAAGTTAGCCACAAGCTGACTACTCATAACGCTACACACTATAGGGGTAGGGGTAAGAAATTTTGGATACTATTTCTTAAAAGGTTACTATCCTTAGGTGTAGATCATTTGTGTGCTTTTTTGAGTCCAGTAGATTGTTAAATCCTTCTTTTGTTCTAATTTTAATTATTCAAGCATGAATGTTACATGACCATTGCAAATATTCTCATGGATAGTAAAAAAATTGTCATTGTATTCTTGGAAAATCACTTAGAGTCAGGAAAATGATGTGAGATTCATAAACAAGGAAGTTTGAGGGATATTCATCCATGTGCTCTCTTCATAAGTAGTTATTTTAAGTATGGTTGTTAGCTATTTGAATCTTGATTTGTTTTAATACAGTCTTCAAAAATTGAATATTTGTTGTTGAGCTACTTGCAAATTCCAATTTTTTCAATGAGCGAATGCATGCACTAAAACTTTTTCATGTCAGTACTGTAGCATTTAAGTGAACAAACTCGAGATGCAACCTGCAATAAGCCAATTGGTGCTAACCTACATGGCCACAAGTATCAAATGTGTAACAAAAGTAGAATTTTGGGACATTTTCAAGGAAGCCAACAACTTGAAGGAATACTACCCTAGTTCTAAATCAGGCTTCTGAAGTTTAGTGAAATTACCTTTAAAGCAGAGATGGAGACATTGGTGCCCTCGATCAGTTATGCCCTTGATGTGAAATTCCAGTTAATTTTCATACTTACCTTTATAATTATAACCCTAAAGATGGATCTAGAATTAGGATATGAAACTTTAGATAATTATAATTTTCATATGCAAATGATTCCAGAAGCTTCTAAAAAATTAGTACTCTGCAATCAAGATAACCTGAACTACAAGTGTGACGGTGTTCTGAGAGTATCTTCCAGTAACAGTCTTTATGGTTTTCTAAGGGAGCTTCAGAAAGAATATCATATCAGGAACATGTGCTTTATTCCCTTCAGTAGGAAAATTTCTACATTAACTCGAGTAAACTTATGTTATCTAGGGTGTGGTTGTATATCTTATAAAATAGGGTGAGGATTTGTGTTCCTTTTTTTGTATCAAAGAATTGTTCTCTTTACTCCTTTTAGTCCTGTTGACTTACTTTTTCTCAATCTTTGCCCATCTCTCTCTCTGTCTATCTCTCTCTCTCTCTCTCTTTCTCACACACACACACACAGACACGCACACACACACTCAGTCAGGCTTGACTTTTATAAGCAAGTTAAAAATAGAACTGCACAAGTTGCATTACAATGCATTGTTAGGTGATTTTTAATTTCTTTTGGGTTGTCTTTATCAGGCTGGCAAAAGCTCAAAGCTTGAGAAATTTGAAATTCCAGCAAAGATCAAGGTACTTCCTGATGCGTGGACTCCTGAGACTGGTCTTGTCACAGCAGCTCTCAAGTTAAAACGAGAAGCTTTAAAGAAGACCTTTTCAGAGGAATTATCTAAATTGTATGAGTAGATGGAGTTCTTTTCTAACTTTGTAACCATTGAAGGTGTCTTATTCGTGTTTTACTGTATAAACTTAAATTATGTCTTTGGGGTTTTATTGTATCTTGGTATGGGATTCTGATGGCCTGATATTTCCCAGAGAAATTTTATAGTGAACAACTGGTTATTAATGAGCTTTATATTCCCATCTAAATTTTGCAAAAATGATTTGCGGGAGTATTCTGAGGGTTGCTTGCAACAGCGGTGAGTATTTTATATTAATGTCACATGGATTTGATGGTTACTCTTTTGGCATGAATTGTATGGGTACATGATGTTACCAAGACTGTATTCATAGAAAACTATATACAACTATAAGTGCTTTCTAAATAAGTAATATTTGCAAGTATCTTTCTTAGATATCTACATACATAGTTTGAGAATATCAATAATAATATATTTTTCAAATGTTTTATTTTGTCTGTATCTAGGTGTGGAGAAATTGCATCACCTCAGCAGTACAGAGTTGCTTCAAAAATGTAGAAATGGACGAGCATCTCTAATGACTGAATAATAACCATGTAGACTGTTTCTGCTTGAGTTTGTTGAGGTATTTGTATTCTGAGGGTTGCTTGCTACAGTGGTGAGCATTTTATATTAATGTCACATGGATTTGATGGTTACTCTTCTGGCATGAATTGTATGGGCACGTGATGTTACCAAGACTGTAAGAAAACTACATACAACTGTAGACGCTTTCTAAATAAGGAATATTTGCATGCATCTTTCTTACATATCTACATATGTAGTTTGAGAATGTCAATAATAATATATTTTTCAAATGTTTTATTTTGTCTGTATCTAGGTGTGGAGAAATTGTATTACATCAGCAGTACAGAGTTGCTTCAAAAATGTAGAAATGGATGTGCATCTCTAATGACTGAATAATATTCGCGTGGATTGTTTCTGTTTCAGTTTGTCAAGAAATTTGCATGGTCATTAATGCAACTATTTTGCATGTCATTGATGGCATGCAACTTGCGGTTGACTTACAGAAATACAATGACATTTTGAACCTTAGTTGTTGTGCAAATGCTAAATATGATTGAGCTGTAAAGTGTATAACAAATATCAAATCAAATGATAAAAGGACAAAGTTAAAAAGAAAAATTAGCAACAATGAAAGAACTACTAGAAGGGCTGAGTAATTACATAAAAAAAGAGACCACCTGCAAAATCTCATCAAAATTGTTGGAAGAATGAATGCATGAAGTTAGAAAGGACTGGATGGCACACACTTTAATGAGTGTGGTTTGTATGTACTATTGAATGGAGAAGTTGTCTTGGTAGTTATAACTTACATTGTACATTGCCCTTTAGACATAACTAAATAATGTTACTATGTAACTGAAAGGAAATAGAAACAACCTTTCAAATCATCTAGAGTAAGGCAATGCACTCAAGGAAGCAATTAACACTAGCTTAAAGAGTTGAGGCAATAACTAATATTAAACACTTTTTAAAATAACGAAAAGGGACAATGACTTAGCTTCGTGTGTGGCTCAAAGATTCCTTGCTAAAGGTTGTGTTCAAATGATCCTTAATGCTCTATATTGAGATATGTGATTGATAAGTTCTGACAATTCCTATGGGTCAAATCTATGGCCTACATAACTAACCCTATCACACAGATCTAATTTCTGTTTGCAGAAATGAACTCTACACTCCTAGATTCCTAGAATCTATTTGTCTTGTTGCCTAGACCTGAGTTTAAGAGTAGGTGGTGTTGACAAACATTTGGGATTTTGCTAAGCAAGGATTTTCTCCTTTTGTCAAACCCAAGGATTTTGATTTAACAATTTTCAAACAAATATTGGAGACATAGGCAACTGTGCAATATGTCCTAATATGTCACTAAATACAAATGTTGATGTAAGTTGATGCAGTGATACTCAAATGTTTGAATGATAATACTATTTGATGCATAGTTAACACATTTTGTGCTTAGGTCAGCAAGAAATGATTAGTAGAAAAGGAATTAAGGTTTGGCCTAGTTTTAAATTTTGAATCTCAAAGCTCCAAGGTCATTTCTACTCTTGCAAAGGAATGGATGAATTGAAGATCTGTTGGTTGGAAATTTTGTATTCTTGTGAAAGTATACAAAATGGTGATTTCAACCACAGCACGTGAGATTAAACTCTCCTAATTTAGGGAAGACTCTTCCTTTAACTAAATAAAACTGATATGGGTAGGACAGCAATCGTTCCTCTTATTTCAGGAAAAATTACGTTCTTCTCTCTTCACAGAAAAGAAACAATATATGTTGATAAAACCTATTACAGCAGCAATGCAGTGAAATTAAGAAAGAGGAAATAAAGTTTCCTGAAAGCACAAAGACTTCCGTTACTTCCTCCGGGACAGAAAAACAATCAATAAGCACAAAGTCTTGAAGAATGAAATCCTATCAACCCTTTTTAGAACGATTACTTGATGAAAACGTACAACACAAAACAGCTCAAAGACTATAATTATGATGTATCTTTTGATTACTCTAAATGAGAACTACTACGAGCGCAAAGACTTATAATTTTTCTCAATTTCAAATATTAACTATGAATTCAATCTTCACATTTACAGCACAAAGATTGCAGATATTTAAATTGAATCTCTCTTTAGCAATATTCTACAATTCTCAAGTAGTCACAAAATGATGATCCAAAATGACATAAGAACATAAAGGATGCAAAATAAGAATTCAGCTCAAAGTCTGAAATTCCAACTTCTTGATATCACTTGAAAATTCACAATTATCAACTATAAAGCTCAAAGACTTTATGAGTATAAAATTCTGCAGAGTTTTCTTGCTTGCTAAAAAGATATCAAATTACAATAGACCCCTCAAGTATTTATAGGAGGAAGGTCTGGAGAAAAAGGTGGGAGGATCTCAACAAACTTGAGAAAATCTCTCAACCGGTAACTAATTGCAATTGACTTATTCAAAATTACAATCCAAATTGTGATTTGTCTTGTAAGATTTTACATGTAATTACATTTTCCAAAACTGCAAGGAAAGAACACTTGCAATTGCAAAATTTGTTTTTACATATATTTTGTCGAAAGTAAAAATACATAAAACAACTTAAAATTTCAATTTGCTTCATTCCTATCTTTGAAAGATAAGAATTTGCTGATGATGGTTTGCAATTCATTTGGATCAGGACCCAATGTGTTCTTAGCTACTGCAACTGTCTTCAAAATTACATCAAAGTATCTGATTGTTGCTAGTCTATGCTCTTCATAAGTAGTTTGCATTTTCTCAAGGATTGTCTGATGATTAACAAGCTTATGAATTGAATCCATAGAAAACTGCTCTGTTCCATTTGTTGATGAAGATTGGCTGCCATTCCTGTAGTAATTAAATCAGTTGCAAGTAATTCACCTTCTTGATTCAAAACTGTACAAGAGATCTTCTCAAAACTTGAAAGCATATCCTGCTAAACTTCATCATTCATTTCTAAAGTGGCCTGGATATCTTTGATAAGATCTTGAATGACCAATGACTTGTTTGTCATAAGTTCTTCAAATTCTATGTACTTCTCTCTATTTGGCAAAATCGAGTTGCTGCATAGAATTTGTAACTTGACTTGATCTATCTCATGCCAGATTTTCAAATCTTTTTCAAGCGATTCCAAACTTTGCTTGAAGGCTTCCAAAGTCTGATTTAGCTTTATTTTTGCTATTCTGACATTATTGAGAACTTGCAAGGTCTTTTCAATCATTGGAATACTTTGATCAATCAGTTGAGTTATCCATGAATCAACTGCTTTGGCCTTTTGTGCAATTCTTTCTAATTGCCTAACTGATTCATTATGAGAAGTTGTAGATAGAGAATCAACTGCTTCTGATGATCCTGTAATCCTTTGAATAACTGAAACCAACTGAGCATTGTCTTCTTTGAGCTTTTCCTTTTTAGCTAGAAGTTCATTATAGTTTTGTGCCAAAATCGTTACTGAACTCTGAGCATCCTGCATCATATTGGCATGAGTTTGCTTGCCCAATTCCACTCTAGTAAACCTGTAATCAGATACCTGCATCTCTTCATGAGGTTTATCAACAAGAGGCTCTGCAATCTCAACATATTTCATTTTATTGCTGTCAACAAATACTTGTGAAACTGTTTTTGCTTTCTTTGCAACCATTGGTTTTGATTTCTTCAATTTTTGGAAATCAAAAATATCAGGAGACACTACTTGTTTCTTTCTTTTGGGAGCAACTGAATTCAACCATGGAGGAAGATCCAAGGTTGTCACATCTGAAATAGCAACAACAGTCTCTGTAGAAATAGCCTCAATTTGTGATACAACAGAAATTCTAGGAGGTGCCTCGGTTTGTACAACAACTATGTTTTGCTCAGAAGACGAATTACAACTAAGATTGGCCATGAAACAATCAAAGCTTGTTACAAATGTATCTATCTCCGGAAGAGTTATTTCTGACATAACTGGAAAGATTGGATTTATATCAAAAATACTCTTGAAGTTATTGGGCAAGCTTGTCATGGGCGTATCCATTACTGATGAAGATTGATGACTAATCTCTTGAGATGGGATAGAAGGAACAAATACGGTGGAGAAGGAATCAACATCACTGTCGATAGGGGACATAGGAGATATAGCTGATTCTGGTATTGGAGCTTCAATGTGAGGAGTTATCTCACTTGGAATGGTAGAGGTCTCAAGAACCTCGTCTTCTTCTTGCTGATCCAAAACTTGAATCTGCATTTCATTGATTTCCTTTCCCTTTAGTGTTTCCTTTTCCAATGGTTGTTCTGCAGCTCGGCTTACCTTCAACTTAATTCTAGTACCCGAAGAAGAAGCTCCTTCTTTTGATTGCTCTCTAATTTCTGACTTCAATCCCCTAGGACCAGCTGGATCATCTTCAGCTCTAACTTTGATTTTAATAGTCTTAACACCTATGCTTTTGAGCCAAGAGTTGGTGTTTGCCAAGACTGATTGAAACCTATCAAAGATTGAGACAGATTCTTTTTGAGACCATTGGATTGCAGGAATAGGAGCGTTAGCAATTCCTTGTTCTTCGTATTCGGGATCAAAATTTGTCTATCATCAATTACACCTTCTGGAATTAAAGTTAGATTCAGATCAATAATTTGCTCCAATGTAAGCCTGCAATAATCCATTTTCTATATATCCTTTTCCATCCAGAGATCTGCCCAAATGTCTTCAATGCGGTGCACATGAGTGAAGGCTCTTTTAATTTTGTCTTTCATCCTTCTATAATCAAAATCCACTCTTGCCTGGAATCTTTTCAATGTTATTTCCTGGAGTTCAGTTTCCATTGCCTTGGCTCTTGAAGAAGTTGTCAAAGAATACCTCCCAATTATCAATGGATTATGTGATGAAATACTGACTCCAGTCTTGTGTTGTGTAGCTTGACGTGAATGAACTGTCATCAATTGTCTTCCCAGCTCCATCAAAATTATCTTATCAGTCGGATACCTTGGAAGCATATAAGGTTGATCTTCAAAGCAACCGACTCTCATATAAGTGAAGGTAGGGAATTGAAGAAACAGGCAGCCATACTCATTTACTTTATTCCAAGCCGCATCAGATACCCTGTTGTTTGCTAATACTTTGTCAAATAAACACATAAAGTAACCAAAGAAAGCATCTTGAACCCTTCTATAATGCGCTCGACTTGGAATAAAAGTCAGCTGATCATAATACTCCCAAACAAGCACCAATGATCTGTCACCTTTAGGAGATAGGCCTTGAAAATGCCTCAACGAAGTTGCTATATAAACCAAATACGAGTTCATATAGAAGGTAAGAGTGGTAGGGACTTGTGTGAGTTGTTCACACAAACTGTCACTGATTATTTCTCCCCAGAAAATTGGATGCTGTGCTTTTCTAATAACCACCATGAATTTATACATCCAGTTTTCAAACACACTAGAAACCTTCAATCCTACAATTCTGCTCAGAAGAGTAATCATATCATTAATTTCCTCTTTAAAATCATACCGGTACAACTTGGGTATCCGGGTCACACAAGGTTGTGGTTTGAGAAGCCACTTAGAATTGATATGTCTAATACAATCACTCTTTTTCTGCTCGAAATGTCTATGAGCACTCTTCAATGAGATCTCTGAATATGTAGTAGCATCAGGGACTCTGAAAATTCTATTGATTGTTTCAGCATCAAGTCTGATAACCACGTTGCCATCATCATCCTTGATAGTTCTGGATTCTCTATCAAAGTGTGCTGCACACGCGAGGACGAATTCAGGTTCAAGGGCAGCAACAGGAAAAGAAGACACCAGATGAATATGACTCCTCAACGATTTCTGCATATCAGAAGAAGTAGATTTCTCAGCTCTTCCAAGAAACTTAGACATATCAATATGCCTGATTTCTGTGTCTTTGATCTCGTCGATATTTGAAACAACGTGAGACGGAGAAATCTCATTCTGATATTTATCAAACTTGTATTTCATCTTTTTGCTTTTAGGAGAAGTTGGTTCGTCTGTCATTGAACAAGAATCTGCAAGACTGCGATGAAAACCCCATAAGGTCAGAACATCATCAGCATCAACGTGAGTGGACATGGTGAAACTCAAACCCTAGGACAATGAAACGGACTTAGAAAAATGATGGAAGGCGGATGAAGACAAATTCGGAATTTGATGGAATGATGGCAGTCAAAAACAACATTTTGCCTTCTTGAAATAACAAGACAGAGTTTTTTTGGCTAGGATTTGGAATTTCGCCCAAAAAAGGTCAACTTTTGTGCTTTTTAAGGCATTTCAGGTTTTTAAATGACTTCAGCAATTTCGGAACTTTTTGATGCTTTAGCAATTTCTGCTTTTTGCAATTTCAGGGTTTTTAAAAAGCTTTAGCAATTTTACACAAGGCAGTTGTAATTAACAATTTTTATAATTTTGCAATTTTGAAAATTGTAATTGCTACTGCAAATCCCGAAATTGCATTTTTAAGGTAAAAACCCGAACTATGAATGAAGGAGAAACTTGTAACTTTGTGAAAAATGACAATGGAGGATTGGAGTAGATAAATGAAAATGAAGGAAATGGGCATGGAAGATGGATGAAGACGGAATGAAACAAAAGCCTTATTGCTGGAATGACATAATGAAAAACGCATTTTGTTATGAAGTATTTGGAAAATAAAAAATGCATTGAAAATGGAGTTTAAGAATGGAGATATGAAAGGATATGGAAGGCAAATTTGGATGAGATGAAGAGAAACGGAGGGCGCGTGGGATGAAAGACATATGATAAAAACACGTTTTATATGGAGGTGGATGAATATGCAAAGAAAAACGCGTTTTGTAAAATACATAAGTGAATGAATATATAGTGTAAGCGAAAATAACCAAGGACAAAAGAAGTATGCATTTCGGTATATATCAGAAATACATACTAAAGAAAAACGTATTTTAAAGAAAGGACGTAGAAATTAAAACGAAATGCGTATTAATAAAACACGTTTATATAAAACGATGAATAACCAGAAAACAAATATCAGATAAAAACAAAAGAAGAACATACCTGAAAAGAAGTTGAAACTAAAAACAATGACGAAATAAACCCTAGGCGCGTCCAGAAAATGGAGTGATGATTATTTACTGATAAAAATCTGAACTTCAAGCATTAAGGTCGATAAAATCTCCTTGAATCAGGGAAGTGAAAGCAAACAAGGATTCAAATAGCTCGAATCAGTATGGTGTCAGAGTTTTTGAAGCTTTTTACAACACAAAATAACACCAAAAACTGAAATCGGGCTTTTTGGATACCGACACAAATCTTTTATGACAAAATCGGGCTTTAAGATCGATTTAGCAACAAATTCAGACCTTTTTAAACAAATAACAATTTTGCATAAAGCAATTCGGGCTTTTGAAGCCTTATGACAATTTTCCTTTTTGTCAAAACATGAAGACTTAGCAAAAATTCGGACTTTTAGAGTTACTTAAGCAATTTCGGGTTTTTAAAGAGCTTTAACAATTTTGCTTTTAAGTTAAAATTTGCCTTTTGCTGAGTTGCTCCAAAAACCCGAATTTGGTCAAAAAGACACTAAAAATGACTCAGAAATTGACAAAAACGGAAACGAAAGGGGGAAAAAGAGTAGCCCAAAGGTTAATAAACCTAAAATCGAGATTTGTCACTCTTTGCACCTCGTAATGCGTGCCTTAGAGAAGAAAAGTCTCAAATTTTATGAAAATTTTGATTGGTTATCCAAATTTTTAAAACGAGTCAAAAACTCAGGATAACAAGATCAAGAGGGGATACATGAAGGTATTATCAAGTTAGGGTTAAGTTAATTGCCAACTTTTATGAAGAAAATGCCACTTGTACACTAGTCATTACATTAGGAACAACTCAGCCAAAATGAGTTTAAAATGAAGAGGAAAAGTGCATGGTATGCAATTTTCATCCTTCAATCATTAACATATTGTAAGAATATAAAACATCGTCACATGTATATCTAGGGATAGAATAATTAATCAACAATGATAATCAAATATGCCGAGATATTAGAGTTGAGATTGTTGCACTAATTAAACATGTTCAAAATTACATATGAAAATTAATAAATAAAACAATTGTACTTAGTTGTAGGTTCAATGTTGAATATGTTGTGATAGATGGTGCTATATAATTCATCCTCATGTTAATGTTTGAGAATCTATTAGACAAATGCCTCTAGATTGGAAAATCCATTGTTTGCTGATCTGTCATTTCTACATGGTGAAAATGATCTTTTGGGCTATATATTTGACCTCTAATTGTAGAATTGCTCCTATACTACATATTCAACTTGTATCTAGACTTCAGTTTTTAGCTTTCCTTGGGGACTAGGCCTATTTTTGAAAACTAATTATGCTGATGAACACTTAGAATAGTTTTCTATGTGATGATCTTCTACTTAGTTAAACATTTGGATACAATTTAATGGTTTTTGAACAATGATTGAATATATGTCAAACAATCATTCAATATGCCTATGTTGATTTCGTAATGATGCTATGTGCCAATGTAATGTGTGTTTTACCTCTCACCAGATGATTCTTAGATTCTCAATTCTTGATCCTAAATGATCCAAATGAATTAGAGTTTCTACTTTTATACAACACCTTAGTATGCAATTTGAATATTTTTGTGCTCAAGATGGCAAATAACAACTAATTATGTTGCATCCTTACAAAACTTGTATTTTGAAGGTTGTTTTGTTATGCCTTGCTACAATCATTTATCAACAAAGTGTTGGATATGAAGTTGAGTTTGTTGTCCTTGTTGACTTTGTTCCTTGTCCCATCCTTAACAAGGCTTGTCTTAAGGTTATTTTGCTCATTTTTCAGGTCATGCGTGAAGAAAGGGAATGATGAATTCTTCTAAGTTTAAATGGTCAAAACAAAGGAGCATGCTTGGTAGTGTTTGGGTAAAGTTTTGAAGGCAATAACAAATGAGAAATGTTCATGGCTAGACTAGAGCATGTTGAAAGTATGAACAAACTTTGAAAAACATGCCTATTAGTGGAATTCCAAGTGTTAAGTGACTTAGATATTGTTGAAGCATGTTTGTACCTATCATGACAAGTTTTAAGTGGCTAAGACTACAAGGAAGCACACCTTGACTAGTTTTGACATGTGTTTGAGTGGAAACTAACATGGAAACATGCACGTCAGAGATTAATGATGAAGTTTTAGTGGCATAAACAACCTAGAAGTGTGCCTGATGAATCTATGACAAATATTTTGTGGTTGAGAGGCTCTTGAAGTGTGTTTAAGAAAACTTAGCAATAGGTAAGTGGTAAACATCATCCTAAGACATGCCAAGTACGAAAAGACATTCAGTTATAGTGTTAAACACAACTAAAAAAGGTACCTTGGTCAAATCTAACAATCTTCAAATGAAAAATATAAAAGGAACAAGTCAAAGTCATTTATGTTGAGTCTTGTCCTCATTTTTTATGGTGTTCACTCAAAAACCATTTTTCTCGAAATGATGTAATGAGTCTTCCTTAGGGATTTTCCATGTAAAAATCATGTTTTTTAATCAAATTGTAAGCATACTCTTTCATCATTCACAGTTTGGGTCGTGTCATTTTCAAAGTGATTCAAGTGTATTTGTGCCAAAATCAAATTTATCACACCAAGTTCAATGAAGTGATTCATTTGTTCAAATTCAAATTCAAGTGCAATTGTGAAAATTGGTGAAATTCACAAAAACAACTAAATTTGAAAATTAGTAGAGTTGGTTTGAATTCCTTTAATGGGAATGTTTTTTGGGAGTATTTCAACCAATGTGGCTAGTTTTTGAGTCATGGCACCTTGTTACACACTGTTTCTAAGTTACTAGATTACTTTTACTTTTATGAGTAAACATGTTTTTAATGCAAGATTGTGACTTTAATATGTTCAATGGATAAATGAAATATATGAATACGCATTATGACAAGATTGCTTTTTAAATGTTTTAATGATGCAAATGATATATGATGAATATGATTTTCATGTTATCAGCTAACTTCGTTCATGTTGCACTAAGTTGGATAGAGGACAAGTTTGAACCCTCCAGAGGGGGAGGGAGAGTATCACCCAGGAGATGAGTTTGGTATGGAAATCATTGTCATGATCATCTGAGTAGATGCACACACGCACTATATCAGGTAGGGAAACCTTGTTGAGTCGGTGTTGATATGTGATGAACCATGTTGATATCTTTTTGGGTTGATAGGAATGTTAGGATTATCATCTATGATTCCTTTTGAATGTTTTGTCGATTTGAGTCATAGTGTTAAAATCCTTTTGATGAGTTTGAGATATGTATATGTTGTGTATATAGGTACATATATATGTATTGAATATATATATATATATATGTGTGTGTGTGTGTGTGTGTGTGTGTGTGTGTGATGGTGCATACATATGATCATATGTACGTATGAGTATGTGTAGACAGAAATGTCTACGTATACCCATATGCAAACATGTAATGTGTATGCGAACAATCAAATATATAAATATTTGTATTATATATACATATACACACCAATATATATAGATATATTATTATGATTAAATAATGGTAATGTATATATATATATATATATAGTTAAATGTCAAATATATATGTATGTGTGTGTGGGGGGTTATTCGCATACTATTGTTGATGTAAGTAATGCGATGGAAGCATATACTAAATAGCTATTAAGGAGGCTGCGATAGCAACCAAGTATTGGCAAGTTAACCATGCATAATGGAGGGTTAAAATGCCACGCATGGCATGAGTATTATAACATTATGAGGCTGATATGAAATCTGCTAAAGCCGCCAACTTTAGGCATGGGACTTTGCAATGAATAGTGGACCAAAAGTGCCATATTAAAAGGAAAAATAAAATCAGGAAACATAAGCATTACTGCGCAGCATTTTTATGAGGAGTTTGACTTGGTAAAAAAATGCAAGTGTCCAACTGAATTGCATAATTCAGCCAAAGAGTTTTAAACTGATTTTATTTTGGACTTGTATGTGTCAAGTATCTGATTTTTTTTGCAAACTTTAGACTGCCAGCAATGAGGAAAAGCAGCGCCCAGCTTGCTTAGTCAACCTGCAAGGTTGTAGAAGTGGTTTTGAGTTCTTAGTTTCAACTGGAAATTTGCCCAACTAGCTGCCATAGCTGGCACAAATCTTAGAGAGGTGGAAGTGAGTGAGAAAGGTGGCGAATCATGTAGCCTTTTTGTAGCAATTGTTTTCTCACCATTTCTTTATAAATAGAGAGTAGCATCTTAGCATTTGATTATTCATTTCTGTTGTGACCGATTTGTTGTGTTCGTTTGAGTGCATTCGTATAGTTCATTTTAGTGAGTTTTGATAGCAGTTCATTTTGTGAGTTGAAAGCATCATTGTAGTGAGATTTGAGAGTTTTGAGAATTTGTTTTGAGTGAGGAGAAATTGATTGAGGAGCTGATATCATAGGAGGCAACAAATAGAGCCATTTGCGTTGAGAAAAAAGTTGCAAGATTTTTGTTGGGAGCTATATTTTCCAAGCATGCTTGATATATCTACTCCTTTTTCTTCTTTTGATGTTGAAGCTAAGTTGAGTGTTGTTTGGAAACGGTTGTGCTATCTTGGTAGGCATTCTATTGTTGTTAGATAGTTATAAAAGCTTGTGTTTTGTTAGCTAGATTATTTATAAGCTGGATTAAAGGGAATCTATAGAGTATGATAAATAGCTATTTTGAATATATTGCTTGATTATTATGAAAAAGAGAAGCTACTATAGAACAATGTGATAATACTCCAAAATATTGCATCATATTTACATTGTTGATTGAGCTATGATACTTGCAATGGAAGGATTAAAATTATAATAGAAGTATGTTTGCCTTTACTATCTATTGAATGAAGTAATATTTCAACTACCTATGTGCATAGAAGTATTATGTCATCATTATCTAGGGTATAATGTTATGAACACCTAAGGTGGAAGTTTGACCATGGGTGGAGAACTTACGTTCTCGATTGCTTATAACCCTTGAAAGTAGGAGATTAGTTATTCCCTAGGGTTAGGGTATACTCTTGAATACGAGTTTATATCTTTTGTCAACAAGAGAGTTAGAATACATAAATACATCCTCATTATCTTCTAATTGAAACTATCTTATATATTTGACCTAGAGTCTATTAATACGTATTCACAGTATAAAACGATCTAAAAATTGAATATTGACTTATCATACATCTTAAACATGTGAATATATGTGTCATATTGAGGGAAAGGATATATATGATTGTTTATGAACATACAAACGTAGGTATCTTATATAAATGATGCAAAGGATAAGTTGGAAAGAACCATGAGGAAATTGAAGATTAGTCGAAAGGTTCTTAGTTGAATTTACTAGAAGATAAATAGCTTATTATGTTGACTTACTATTATTGGATATTACTATGAACATAAGTTTTTATATGTTATTTAATGTCAAGGATAACCAAATTGGTTATGGTATCCTACAAGAATTAATCCATACTAGATATGACAACAAAGAGTCTGAAAATCAATATGAAGTACTCTTCTTGAATCAAGTTTAAATCTGAATTATTATTCATATTGACATATTGACAATGCTTTAGATTGAGACTGGTTGTGTCTATTCAGTGACATGATGTCATTTGTATTTAACTAATTGTGTATTAAGTAAGAGAGTATTTACTTTCATGATTAAAAAGGAACTTGAAAAGAGGTAGTAGCTAGACCTAGAGTGTTACAAGTATGTAACCAGGTATTCAAGAGATTGTGTTAAACCTATTTGGTCTATTAAATCAATATTAGTGTGTCAACACTTTTAAATGAAAACTTGTTTATGATTGTTAAAACCAAGAGAAGAGTTCACTTAGGTCAGTAGAGTTCCCAAGTCGAGTAAGGGTGGGTGAACATACGACACCACTTCATAGAAAGTGGATTTATTATATATATGAAATCTTTGGCCAGAGTAAATGTAAAAGCCACTGCTTACACTTAGTTGGTTCATTGTGATCTAGGGTTGCATACTAGTTAGTAGAGTCATGTGTAGTTGGAGGGTATCCATTGTATGGCCGTACTAGATATGTAGGACACAACACCAGATACTCAGACATGCATTATTGTGGTTTCCATACCATACTCTTCATTGAAGGGTAGGGACATCTTACCGGATAGTAAGATGTGTGGGGGATCGCTTAAATCCATGGTTGGAGGAAAAGCACTTGGATTATGCTCTCCCTCTTGCAGTTGGTTGCCGAGTCTTGTGGAACAAAAGAAGCGTGATCTATAGGTGGACATCTCGACCTTGAACTCTTGTAAGTTGTGAATTTGTATATGAACATGATCTTGGATCAATTGTAATATGTATTTGAAAAGATGGGTTTCATCTACTTGGAATTATGTAAAGTTATATCATTTATGCAATGTGCAATTATGTTATTGAAGAGGAAAAAAATAATAATTTCCTTGTTTTTGGAAACTTGAGTTATTCACATTTTGAGTTAAAACTAAGGTGAAAACTGTTGGGTAAACATTGGGTATGTTTCACACCTCACGGATTGTGAGATATTAATGCTTCTATTTTTTTAACATGAAATTACAAAAACAATGAAATTTGCATTTTTAGAAGAGTTGGGAAAAATTTGCTTACTAGGTTTCATCGTATTACTGTTTTGGATAATCTAGAAATTTTTTGATAAAAATAATGAAGTTGATCCAAAGTTATCACAGGTTCTCTGTCAACGAGCTCACAAATTATTTGGTTTTTGGGATGGTGCATCAATGATTTTCCACATTCTTGTGAATTAAAATATTTCAAATCATGGAATATCATTTGGTCGATACTCGATCAAAGTGGATATTTGAATGGATGGTGGCACAATCTAAAGTTCTTAATGTCAAGTTTTAATAATTACTTATTTTGATCAAATAAGTAATTAATGGAGAGAATGCAATTGAGTGGAAAAAATAAAAATGAGTTGTGAAAACTCACAACTTAAAATAAAAAGCAAAAGCGGGGTTGTGAATTTTCACAAACCACTACAAGACAAAAATTGGGTTGTAAAAATTCACAACCCAACTTCAATTATTCCTCCCACTTAAAAAATCAAACTTATTAATAGACTTAATGCCAAATTGCATGAGATAAAACTCATGCATGGAATTCTATTTTCTCCATTGCTAGCACCATGTGAAGATGAACTGGAGTTGTGAAAGCTGTAAAAACTTGCTTTTATCTCTTAACTTCCAGTCTACACCACCACCTTTCTTGTTGAAGAGAGGTTTAAAGTCATAAGTAGTGGCAGATGTAATGCCAACTACATAATAAAAAGAACATAAAGAACATGCATATTTGCACAAGAGTTTTAAGCATCCATCAAGCACAAAAGGTTAAAAGAGATTTATTTTGATAGAATGCCCCAAAAAGGAGTCATCATGGAATATAATGGTTATAGAAATGTTTGCAAGCCATGCCAATCCCAATCCTCAGCTCGTGGCATGTAAAAGTCACAAGATACGCACAAAATCGATTTGATTTTTACCTTTTCTAGCCTATTATTGACCTGTTCAGGAGGAGATTTGTGTATAGTATTCATGTATGCAGAATGTGGATACACAAGATGGTTGCAATACAAAAATATGCACCATACACACATGTAGTTTAAAGGAATTATTAAAGTCTTAAATCTCCATCCTCAATCATGCTATCCATAGGATTTCGGGATATACACAATGTAAAAGTATTGAATAGGTTTTAGAGACTTTCAAAATTAGTTTGGGACCTCACTATGCTAGCTACACCATACATGCCAAGGAGTGTATATACTAAAAAAAGTAGTTGTGGAGGTTTCAAAAACTCCAAATTATGTCAATGCTACACATGCATGATAACAGAATTGATTAAAGGCCATAAGCACCAACACTAACACCCTTAACCATAAAGTTAAAATCTTTGATATGCAATGCAAAGTGTGAACCAAGCGAAGAGATTATATGGTAAACACTTCAGAAAATGTGCTCTCATGAAACACCATAACCATTTTTCAAAGCTTTATTTAGACTTGATGCTATGTAGGACTCTTGCCACGCCATGCAATTGTAGATTTATCAGAGGTATTATTACAAAAGCCTTGAAATATCTTTTATTCCATGCCATATCTTCCAAGCTCATGCCATTATCAAGTTGTAAGCATGCATGTAGAGGTACATGGTAATTAACAGATCGAGGCACATGGGCGATTCGATGGAGTGTTTAAAGGACATGCAAAGAAAACAGGATAGGTGCAAATGGTTCTATTAAAAGCTTTATATATTTCAAGTTTTATATCTTCTATGCATCACAAAAGGGGTTTGTCAACGAGTCTTTCAGAAGTCTTTGAACATATACATTCAATCAATATACAACTATGGAGCTCATAGACAACATGTTTTAAGTGAACTTTCATCTCATGAAATACCATGATTGTAGAAGAGTTATGATGCAGTACGATCTTGGTCAGATATTGTAGTTGCAAATACTTTGGTAGGCATGCACACGGTTTGTGGAGGCATTGGAATAAGATATAGAGGTTCTTTGTAGAAAATTTGATAAAACATCATCTTTATTCACAATAATGAAGTACACATATCAAGGGTATGAGTTCATGTTTGTGTTAGAAAGTACACTCCTTGAAATCACAAATACAAAGTTGGGTCACATCAACCTGCTAGATTTTTAGGAAATCATGGAAGAGGGAAAGAGATCACCATTGTCTCAGAGGATAATTGAAAGTGGATTAGCTCATGCTACTAGATTTCCAATATCAGCTCAATGCCCAAATTTAGTTTGGGAATGTATGAAAAGTTATAATCAAGAAACTAGGGAAGTCATGATTATTGATGATAAGCTAGTGGCTAAGTTGGATAGTGTTTCGATCGGGACTGTTCTCAGATTACCTCTTAGAGACCAGTTCACAAATATAGGGATTTCAAAAACACACTTTGCTAAGAAGAAGAATGAATGTCTTAACACAATGGCGAGAAATTAGTTACAAGTACCGAAGGGAGGAAAATCTCAAATACCAAAGGTTCTACATAGGTCAATCTTAATCGACAAAGTCTCAAATGCCATTTTTTTACTTCACAGGTTCATGAGGAATGAAAATTTAAGTGAGTTCAAACAATGGATGTTCCTCTTCATAATTATCATATGTTTAGGTAATCAATTCATTGATTGGGGAAGTATTATCAATGATAATCTTCATAATTAGTTGACTTGCTTTGAATATAATCAATATTTCTACATGACATCATATCTCTTCTATGCAATCACCCATATGAAGACATGACTAGGACTTGACACCACTCAAATTTATGACTATTATACATAGCTCTAGTTGGATCAAAGTTATAAGCATTTCAAGAGAGTGAATGATGCATTCACTATGTTGGTAGTAAGGACTCTTCAAGGAAATATAGGACTTAGAATATCACTAGAAGAAACTTCTCTTATAAAGAAATATGATAGCTATTACATCCAATTCCCAAAGTTCACTTACATCCAAGTAGGAGGGTATGATGGATATCCATACAAAATGCCCAAATATGTGGGGGATAAGTTTGTCTTGATTGAGCTTTATAGGAAAATGAGAGTGCTCAACAAGAGGTGCAAAGAAATGAGGAAAGTAGGAATTTCATTTCCTATTGGCCTCGGTCATTATAGGTGTAAATCTTCTATTGATGTTATATTGAGTAATCATTGGAAAAGTTAAAAATGTGCTTTTATACTATGAGAATCTCATTCAATAGTAAGAACTATGTCAAAGATAACTTGGATTTTAGTCTAAGTCTTATCATTTCCTCATAATCGAAGACTTTTGGGAAGATTGCAAAGATGATTATGAAGTGTGAAAGAGAGACTAAATGAGATTCAATTTGAAGTAGATGGAAGATTTCAAGATTGGTTGGGATGTAGAAGGGACTGAAGATGATGGAATAGATTTGATCAACCTCATATTTTGAAAAGATTTAGGTACAACCTTTGCCACATATGGTTTGGGTGGATGAAGAAGTTAGGTACATTGATGACAAAACTGCTCATATTCTTAGGAGATCAAAAGATTGGGTTAGGAAGAAAGTCTTTGAAGCCACAACCATGAGACCTTCAAGCAAAGATGATTCATTGAGGAGAAGTGTCAAACAAGGTTCCTGCTCCTATTCTTCTTCCCTTTCTCAAGCTTCTATAATAATCACTAATTCTCATAAAAGTATGCAACAGGGTGGTGATAATGAAGAACCTTCTAAGAAGAAGGATTTCAAAAGTATTTGTGGGGTGTTGAACACTCAGAATATTGAGAGGGGGGGCATGAATCAATATTCCCTTAAACCATTCAATCATTAAACATCCAATTACCAAAGAATATTCAACTATAATAAGGAAAGAAAGCATGAAACATTCACAACATCACATAACACATGAACACTAAGATTTTTACTTGGAAAATCCAAAATAGGAAAAACCATGGTGAGGGTTAGCTCACAATATATTATAACCAGTTATAGTATTTACAGACATGCTTGTTGTAGGTGGACTCACTATTCACAGAGAAAAAGATAGAAGAGAGATGGTGGCTCACAACATATTTTTAATTGTTACAATTGCATCTGTCATATGCATGAATATAGTCCCATTGAAGCACAATAAACAAATTTTATCTGATTCTGATTCAACACTCTACCATGCTCTTCATTCACATAACTTTGATCTTCAATTCAACATTCACAACATAAATTTTCTCTACTGTGATGATAATCGCATGTAGAACATTCGCAACAACCTAAAACACTAAAAATAATCCAACTTATATATCTGCATCAAACATAACATCAATTAGGTTGGCCTAATTAGATGCAACACCCAAAATATAACTTGTTGGCTCCAAAACTTTCATACACATCTCGTGCCACAATTCAAATCTCAAAACAACTTGTAATAGGTTGGCATGGACCTATAATTGATCCCACATGAGACCACAATACTTAACCTCTACATACCTTCAAACATATTAGGTCGGCTCTACATAAGACCTAAAAGCAAAAACCCTTCAACTGTGTATCCACATCTCGACATGTGGATCTCAAAACTCGATGGCAACTAAAATTCATACTCTACTATCAATTGGCAACTTATCTTCAAAAGCACAAAGTCAAAAGCTCGTCCGCAGAGACGTGTGGAATCTCCCACACAACTATACTAATACATAAAACAATTGTAATTTTCTAGGTCAAACTCTATTACTCATATCTCTCGAAACACTTGTCGAAACATGATAAAAACTTGGAATTAGAGACATCTAACATCCACCAAAATTATGTTAGAAGCATAGAGTGAAATCTTCATTTGTGGAGTAGTGCAAACCTAAAAACTGGCACTCTCTTACACTATATAAACAAAATCGACACCTAGTCAATTTCCCATAGCAACTATCTTTATCAGACCAAACCAACTAGCAAAAATGTCTTCCCCAACACCTTGAAAACCTTTTAGAACTAATCAAAATGGTTTGCAACCAAAATATTCATATAAGTTACAATGTTGGCATCAATGACAACACTGCAACACATCATTATGTACCTTCCATGCTCATGTTTCCAAACAACATCATCAATGACAATCTCTCCAAACTTCCAACAATCTTCCCCTTTGTCATTGATGGAAACATGCACCAAAATCTCCAAAACACCTTCCAAAATATTCTTCCCCTTTGACATCAAGGGAAAAAGGCGTCTATACAACAATTAAGACTTTTACTGAAGCTCACCCTAAGAAATGTATGCATATATACAAATTGAAAAGAATAGAGTGACTCCCCCTGAGTCATATACTTGAGCAAAAGCTCAAAAATTGTGCTGGAAACAACACTATACAATCCATATATGTACAAAGAATCTGAACTGAAAGATTGAAAATGCATAAAAAATATAAGAAATAAGTCAACTGGAGGTGGTTAACACCTACAACTTCTTCCAATGGTCTTCCATGCTTTCCTTCCATCTTCCCATTCTCTTTTTTCTTCCGCGAGCAACCTACTCTACATTTCAAATTCTAGAAACAACTCTTCTCCCTCTTTTGGAATGGCAGGTACTAGATTCATGTGATTATCTTTGTTCACACTCAAGAGAGCTTTTGAGAAAAGTAAGAATTTATGATTAACAAGATCCCTTAATTCTCCAAAATGTGTAGAATAATGTGTTCTTTTTGTGCTTGCAGCTAGAAGAATTTCTTATGGATATCTTCAATTGTATTCCTTGTTTCCCCTATAAGATCAACTATCGGGTCATGCGCACTTGAGGCAGTATTGATTTGACACTCAATAGAGTCTATTTCCTTCCATATGCTTTGTGTGGCTCCGGGCAACTTCATCCCATACTGATATAGAGCCTTCGCCTCATCAACACATCTTTCAACAACTCTAAATTTTTTTAATGTGCAATGGCACATTTCTTAGTCATTTCCAACATCCTCTTATCATTTACCCTTTTCTCAACTTCTTTCTCCACTTCTTCCTTTAGTCTGGATGCATATACCTTAAACAAATCAATTAGCAATTTTAGGTTTTCCATACCGAAGAGAGTTGTGTCTATATTCACACCAGGTATGGTTTCTTGTAAAGCCTTTACTACTTCCATCAATTCTTTGATTTTTTGGTGTTTCTATGATTTCTTTTCTTGTGGATGCATGAAACATATCTCCTAGTTGTAGCTTGTGGATGGGAGAGATCTTATCCAAATCAGCATTTCCTTGATGAATTGGGAATTATAACAGTTGTGAAGACACAACTAGTTGAAATTTGGGCTGCATACTTAGTGTATTTTTCAAGGAATCTCCAAAGAAGCCAAAAGATTCACTTGAAAACTTAGTTGTTTCCACAACCTTTCCTTTTCTTCAACACTTTCAAAGTCTGTTGATTTTTCCTTTTTTTCTTGAGCATCTCCAGATGCATCCTTAGTCTTGTCTTCACTTTCCTTCTTATTCTCTTCTTCTTTCTTCTCATCAACCTTCTCTTCATCTTTCTTTTCTAGATCTCCTTCTTCTGCATCATCATTATCATCCTTTTTTTCATCCTGTGTAATGTTTTCAATATTTATCAAAGGGGTGATGGTACTTTCCTTTGCAATGTCTTCTCTGATCATTTCTTCTTCAACAACCTTTTTTGTCATGTCCTCCACTTCCGAAGGAGTGTTGTCCAATGCAAATTCTTTGTTTATATCATGCTCATGTTGAGCATCATTTATCTGCACTTGGTTCTGTAGCATTAGTTTCCATACTCATTTCTTCATTTTTTGATAGCATCCCCAATTTCTAAACTATCTCCTTAGCTTTTTCATTACTTCCCTTCTAGATTCTTTCAAGATCATCTTTATGTTTTCCCATAAGGGTTGTTATCCTTTGCTTTGTTCTCATCTCCTTGCTAAATAAAGTGGCCAATGTGGCTCTTTCATCCTCAAATGGAGGAGCACTTACTCTTTCCAAAGTTTCTTCTTTTAGCCTTTCATGTTCTTTTATAGCTTCTTGCCTTCTTTCCAGAAAGATGTTCCACAAATCTTTAGGTACATGTTTCTTGATGTTCCTCATATCCATCTCAAGAACAACAATGTATTTTATAATGGCTTCAATGATGGTGGCTCTATCCACCTCATCTACATCTTTGTACAGGGTTGTGGTTTCTACCAACATTTCATTTGCAAAATAATGTTAAACAATGCCTCTAACTTCATGGGGGAATGAGGCCTTACTAGTTCTTTTTGTTTTTGTTATTTTCCTTCTAGTAGATTCTTCTTCTTTTTTGCATTCTTCTTCTCTGGAGAAGCCTTCTTGTCTTCCTTCTTTTCCCTCGTATGTGTTTTGAATGCTTCTTTTTTCCTTTTCTATCTCCTCTTCACTTTTGGTCTCAACAACATCAAATCTTCTTCTTTTGGAACTAGCTTCACATTGTGAAGCATCACTTCTTCTCTAGACTAATGGTGGTCCCTCTTCTTCCAACTCTTCTTCTTCTTCTACAACATTTATGCCTATACCCTTCTCTCTCATGAATTTTTTCTTAACTCTTCTCTTAGCAGGTGCAACAGGTGGTGTAGTAGTGGCATTTCTCTTCTTTTCAGCTCTTGTAGATTGCACTACCAGAAGAGATTTCTCCTTTACTAGAGGGCTGCCAGTATTCTTTTTCTTTTCTCCAACAAGCTAGCTTGTCCTGAAGGACTTCTAATTAGGAGTGGTAGTTATCCTACCATATCTCCTTGAGCTTTTGGATGCTTCTACAACACTCAAATTTTCCTTAGCTCTCTCTCTTGCATAATGCACCCTTTCCTTAGAAATGCCCATTTATTTTGCATACACATCAACCATTTTATCAACATTCTTCTTGATCTGGGGTTTCCCTTGTTCCATGTCAACTTCCATAGAATTTTCTTCATAAGTCTTGTACCTTGCTTTAGTTTCATCCTTCAAACTCTTCAACAAAATGTCAGCATAACTAGTAATTTCTTGTTCATTGATCTCATATCCTATTGCAGGGATCCATATTGTCCTTGATTCCACTGCTTCCATCATACATTCATATGTAGATACTAGAAATGTGATATTATTGTGATATTTTTCAACCATTTTCCTTGGGATTCATTCTCTTTCATGCATTCTCCTTTGAAACACTGCAAAGAAAGTAGCAATAGCATCGTCTTGTGCCTTCCCATCTCCAAGTTCAATCACATGGTCTTTGAGATGGGAAATAGGTCTACCTCTAAGTTATGTCACATTCAAAGTTTTGAGAAGTTGCTTTAG
>VDFB02100427.1:0-56766 GCA_007258455.2 Sequoia sempervirens | reverse complement strand
TCAACCAACACCTAATCTAAATAATAAAGTGCCACAACCTGTTTATAATAATGAGGTAGTAGGATATCCAACTTATCCTATCAATACACTAGATGACTACATAGGTGACATTTATGCATTAGACCCTGTTGGTCTAAATATGTGTTTTACCTATCTAGTCATTAGTGTGGTCCTATTTACATGTTAAGCTTATTACACCAAAGGCATTTCCTTATTTGAGCTTTCAAAGCTCATTTTTCCTATGGAAAGTTGAAAAGCAACTAGAGACCTTGGTTGACAATGAAACGAATCTCAGTCGTCCATCATTTTTCACCATTTTTTGGTTGTTTTTCACTGGCCATATTTTCCTCCTTTCTCGTCGCTACCGTTTTTTTAGCTATTTTTTGTCTTTTTTTTTGCTTGCCCCGTCGCTATTGGTTTTTGCTCCTCCAAACTCTTCCTCGTTGGTAATTTTGGCGAGCAGCAGCATGAAAATAAGGTTTCAAAAAGGGTTTTAGAGTATGTTTATTATATTATTTTGAAATCTCATTCGTTCATCATTTTCTTTTGTCATTTTTACGGTTTTATGCCATTTTTCACCATTGTTTTTGAAGCCTGCCTTCTCCGTTGCATTATTTATGCTCTCATAATATTTTTCAATCACTCATATTTTAAAGGGTTTTCACCGCTTTGCTTTTTTACCACTCACAGAATGCTCCTATTATTATTATTTTTTAATTATAATTTTTTTGGTACTATTATATTAGATGAATTTTTAATTATAATTTTTAATTACTTTTGCAATTTATTAATTAAAGTTATCATTTATATTTTCTATTTTTTTTTAATTAATTTAATTTTATAAAAAATAATTTATATAATTTAATATTTTGATAATATTATGATTTTATTAATGGCATATATTTATTAGATTGTTAATTTTATAATTTTATTAGTTTTTTATATTATTTGTTTTATTATATTTTTAATTCAAATTTCATATATATTTATATTTTTCTTTTTTTTATAAAAAATACTTTATATAATTTTATATTATGTCTTTTTTTCATCAATATCCACACCAACTAAAGAATAAAATATAGTTTTTTAACAATAAAAAAAAAGGGTATATGTGACCTAATAGTTTTAAATGGTTAAGAATATTGTTACTAGTAATGACAGATAACAAATAGTTGATAGGTTTTAACATTATGCCATCCTTTCCCTTAGGTTTTAATTGTTATATTTTAATATATATATATATAGAATTTAGTTTTAAATATATAATAAATAATTTGGTTTATAATATATAATGGTACATTATATAGTAATATAATAGTTAATAGAATAGTTAATATATAAATAATAAATATAATATAATAATACAATAATGACATAAATATAATAATATAATAATAAATAATGACATAAATAATAAATATTTATATAATAATATAATGGTTAATACATTATTCTATAATAAAAAATATAATAATATTAAATTTATTTTCTAAATGATCTATCAATTCATCTCATTTACTACACAAATGTGTGCAACACATAAACCAACTTTTTCCTAATTGACCTTCCACACCTCTTCGGCGTACCCATTGCACAAGGTGCAATAGCTAGTTTAGGTCCTAGTTGTTTTTTTTTAGAAGTCTTAGTTATCTAGATAAGATCTTATCATATCTTATCTAGTTGGCTTTTATTTAATGATTGAGTCCTACATCATTTAATATTAGTTATCTCGTGAAATAGGATTAAGACACTTGTCATAATCTTGTTTAATCCTATGTCTCACCTTGGCTATATAACCAAGTGGTCTCATGTGCACACCAATAAATTCAAAGCAATCCATTGATGAATCATATAATCATAATCTATCATTTGCATACTTTGATAGAATAGAATTATTATTTCATGGTTGATCTCTCTTGTGCTTTCGTGAAGTGCCTAGATCTTGGGTGGCTATAATCGTCAACCAAATCTTGCATGGTGTAGAGTATTCTATGCCAAGTCTTACAAACCCTTGATGTGTGCATTCAAGAGTGGATGTGAATTAAATTACTAGCATTATTATTCTTGAAATATGTGTTGGACCCTTGATGTGTGTGTTTTGAAGTGTGGTGATACATCAAAATCTATCATATTATTGTTCTCCTGGTGTTATACGACGATGTGTGAATGTGTAACCATGGTTGGATTATTGGTGTCTTTTGTGAGACCTTGGTTTATGTGAGAGATTGGTCATACTAGAAGTGTAGCCATGATCTTCTCTCTCCATATCTTGAGGGTTGTTTAGAGTAACATAGACATATATTATTCTCAACAATAATAATATGGTTGGGAGGTGGGTAACATTCCCCATCAGTTCCAATTTGGAAGATCACTTGGGCTCTTGAAGATTTTTTGGTTTGGTATATTTTTCACCTTGTATTATTGCTTGAGTTACGTAAGGGTTTTAAATATATTATTTATGTAATTGGTTTCATAATGTGTCAAGCCTTATATTCATAAATGTAAGATTGTTCTTGTAATAATTATTTTGTTATTTATTTTGGTGGAAATGCATGTGTATATGGGTAATTTAATTTGAGCATGTAGATGTTTTCTATTCATGCTTTTGAAAAAAAGTTATAATTTATTTCATGTGTGTTTTGTAGTGTTAATTGAAACTCCATGGTATGGTTGATGTTCATCCAACTCTTATTTTCCTTAAGTTGTGATCAATTTTATATGTCATCACAACATGACTAATCTAACTTGTTCTCATACATTACATAGTTGGATTAGATCTTATTTGGACATAAACTGTTTAGGTGTATTAAGCATTGATTTATGCTATCAAAAATTAAATGATATTTTATTATTGTATTGTTCACTTTCTTAGTTATGATGCATGGAAATTTATGCTTTAAATTATGTTCTAATAGCATGTTAGAGTGGGCTTATTAGCCATGTGAAGAGAAATAAATTGTAGTTAATATTTTATGATAATCAATCTTGGTATTTTAAACTCAATGTTGTTGGATCCTTTTATTTAGAATTAGAACCATCCATGTTTAAGATGAGATTAATTTTACGGTAAAACATTTATTTTATTATTTAAGTGTCATTTTCTTATCTCATAAGGGAATTAACATCCTTGAGAAATATTATTTATGAGATGTTCATGTTTAATTTTTTATGAATAAATTTGAAATGAAACTTAAAAGTATGTTTTGTTTATCATTTGAATGTTGTGATTAGATAGAATCAATTATCTATGATGTTATATAGTCAAAATTATACTAGGAGACAATTGCTCTTTTATGCTCATCACATTTAATGTATAATTCCAATGATTATGAAATACATGTTCTGATTTGAACATTATTATAATTGTAGAGAAAAATCATTAGTTTATGTTGTGAATTTAAATCTTGCAAGAGTTAGGACCCATCATGTGTGCTTGTGTTGTACACGAGTCAAATGAGCGTGCTAGTGACTACTAGCATTTTGAGTTAAATGAATTCTTTGTTTATGTGTAATTTTATGCATGTTGTTGAACCCTTAATGTAAATAAATATTTGGTTCGAACTATATCTATTTAGTACTTGGTTTGGGGTTGTTATGCCTTATTTTGAGGCTAGCATGCTATAAGATTGTTTAACCTATATTTTCCTTTTTCTTGGTTTTTGTGATCTTATTTTTACTTTGAGGTTTATTATAATTTATTCACTCCACTGTGTTAGTTTTTGTACCTATATATGTTTTAAATATCTAGTTGGAAATTCAATTGAAGGAGAACTTGTATCTCCTAATTGACCTACCACTTGAGGGGGCAACCCTAGTGAGTGGATGTCATTACCATGTCTTCTTGGAAGTCGATTATCATGTCTTGGTTTGCTAAATGAAGTGGTGTGTAAATCTCATTCCAATCCTTGTGTCAAAAAGAGAATAAAATTATAGACTAGTGTTTGATCTCCACCTTAAAGGAAACTCTATCCTCTCACAATTATATCATGGTGACTTTGTCACTTGACATGGAAAAGTATTTTTCTTGTGTTGTTGTGCTTGATGTATTGGAATTTTATACCCTATGTGTTATTGTGATTTTTCATGAAATATTGAGTGTGTAGGCATGTGATGTGATGTTTATGACACATTTACATCACAAAAAAATTGTCTGTCCATGTTTTGGTTGTTAGTTTCTTGAGAAAGAGCTTGGGAGATTATAGGAAATATATCACATTTTGAAAAAACCCTAAATGAAATTGATAAATCAATATCTCTCTCTCTCATTCCTAACATCACATGTTGGCCCATTATACCAACCAATGTTGATATTTAAATAACAAAATCCAAGATCTTATTTATGATGGTTACATTCTCATAACTCTTGATGATACACTTCATCAAATACTGAGAACCATATATATTGGTTCGATGAACTTCATATAACACATTTACTATACCACCTTGATCCATATAATGATATTAATCTTGACACCCTTAGTGATAGCTTTCTCCATTTTCAATACTTATGACACTATAGATATGGAAGCTACCCTTTCCATCACAAAACCTCATTGAGAAAATTCTCCATGTTCCCCCTCTCTCAACATCATTTACCAAAGACACTAGTGATAATTCTAAATATTATTTATATAACTTACATCACATACCAACAATGAATGACAACTAGTATAAATCTAGAATATGGTGTCTTATTACAAACGACCTAATCTAGCAACCCTAAACAAATACCAATAATTTTAATGCAATTTTAGAAACACAAAATCGATTGATAGTGTTTTATTTACTTTTTGTAACTAATACTTTCAATATTTACCTAAAAATATAATTTTTCATTTTTTAGTGGTTTAAAATTACATGCAAAGCATTAATTGAATTAGAATATTTTGTATACAAAATCTATCCTACAATCTTACACACCGGTTCGCAGATTTCTTCTTGTTGCTCTTGATATACACGTGCTTTATATATATTTTTAAATTCCTATCTAACTTTGGGTCTTTTTCTTCTCTCCTTGTTACTCCTTTTTTCTTTTCTTTTTATCAAAACCCCTTGACCTAGAGAAATAAACATATATTCTAATTTATTTGTTTACTTCAAATAATTAGTTACCTCTTGATTAGGTTTTCCATTGGACCCAGGCTACATAAATTAAAATTACCTCTAAAGTATTCAAGTGGAAAAGAAAAATAGTCCCCAAACCTCCACACACCTTCAAGTCATCAAGTCATCAAGAAAAGTGTTGTAGTTCATATATATTAAGGAAATGGACTAAATGTTTGCAAAAAAATCATGGATATGGGAGCCATGACCAAGAAAAGTTAATTTGAGAAAAATAAAAAATAAATCAAGAAATATGTCCACCAATTAGAAGAAAATGTCACAAACCAAGGAAATAATTTTTAAGGAAGATTTTAGTTGGCTTTGGCAAAATATATTTGTTAGCTACCTTGGTTTATTTGAAAAAAGACAAAGAATGAATCCTTAAAAAATATAAATATAGCTGGTAGGATTAAAGTTTGAAAGCATATCCACTTAACCTTCAAATTATCCAATGCATAAACCCTATCATATTCTAACTCAACATATAAATGACTATAAAATAATAGTAAGCATCCTCTTCTATTTTAATTGATAAAAAAGGAATCTCTTGAAAATATCAAAATTGATCAAAAGAACCAATGTTAGTGTAGAATATTCCTAAGCATGTACTTCACATGGATTACTCCTAAATTTGGAGTTGAGATTTCTTAGGTGTGCATTTTCACTCAGAGTTGCATGGAGTTCACATTACACCAATTTTGGATTAGTGGAGTTGCATGCCTATTCTTAGGCTCCTTCACCACTATCCTAGGGTTGTTTTTCCTCTACAATATATATATACATCTAATTCTAAGTTTTAATTAATTTAGCTATTGCATTCAATCTTGTTTGTATTGTATACTCTCATTTATTAATATCTTGTAAGAGTGTTTGATTGTTTATCCCATTACCAACATTCTACAATAGATCTTGGTTCTCACATGATATCATAGTGTGTTCTAGTTCGAATGAGAATGTGGTAAAATTGCATAATTTATATTGAAAAACAATTTTATTTGCATTATAAAAAAATTGTGTTTTGTTGGTATTCCTTTGGTATTTCGTGTGTAAATAATTTACAGAGGTTGGTTGGTTCAAATGGAGGATAATATACCCATAGCATATACAATAAATTGGAAACTCTTTTATGCATGGATGATACTTTATTGAGGGTGCATTTTTGTGTGTTGATCCTTGGAGGATAGGCATTTTATGTGAAACCACAACCATAAAGCAACAAAACAAAAAAATTGATAGCCTCCTAGGTGTGAAATTTAAACTAATATTTGTTGAGATCAACATTGTGTCATTAGTTTTAAGAGGGGAGGGAAAGCCGCAAAAAGGTTTATCACTTGGTCATATGACACGGTCACATGAGGGCTAAAACCTCGTGATTCTACTAGTGAGGGAACTCAATCCATTTTTCTATTTTTCTCCAAATTGATTTTGAAGATATTTAAAATTGAAACTGAGAAGTGTAATTTAGGCAACATAGGCAAAACTAAAATTGTCATAACTTTTGATTGGCAACTCAGAATTGAGTGTCATTTTAAAAAAAAATTGATAATTTTTTATGCATGATCCATCAAAAATGTTATCACACTAAACTATAAAGTATCTTTTTCATTATATTAGAATTATCTAAGATCTAAACATATAAAGTATCAAAATTTGGGGGATTCAATACTAAATCAAGGGATTATTGTGTGTTTTGTCATGTACACTTGCTACTTTTCTTCTAATTATTTTTGCAACAATTTAATTTTTAAGAATGGATTCAAATCAAGTTACCACACCATTAACACCCTTTAACTACCATGACTAGAAAATTCTAAAAGTATAACTTGGGCTAAAGAACAAAGGGTTGTATAGGGTAACAATGGTCACTAAGAAAGAATCGGCTCCTAAGGAAGCTAAAGAAAAATGGTTTAATAATTGTGATCAATCTGATGAATTTTTGTGTCTAAATGTGTCTCTTAAACTTCTCTTTTGTGTAGAATCATTGAATACACCCAACTCCTTTCACACCCTATACAACTTCTTTTCCAAGTTCAAATCAATTAGGTTTCATTTAAAAGAATATGGAATAGAGAATGTGTGAACCCTTTTCCTAGTACCTGCAAAACAACATGAATAAACGAGTTAGACAAGGAATTGCAAGCTAAAATAAAGATTCCCCATGAAATCCATTTGCAAATTCAAAATAGGAAAGAAAATATTGAAGAACACAATGCAAAAGATAAAACTAGATTTAATCCTAATTTAAATAGCAAACATATGATCCCATGGGGGAATTGGTGCCAATTTGATATGAAAATTGGCCCTTTCCCAATCCCTATGATGAAATATTGATGTGTTGAAGATGATCTTGATCCACTTTGATGAAAGATGAGGACTCCAAGCCAAAATCTGCAAAAGACCCTAGCTAAGAATTCAAATGATAGATGAAAATGGCTAAATATTTTAGCATAATAACTTTGCAATGTTTGTGGATGATCAAATGAGGATATGAGCTCTTTATTTATAGGATTTCAAGATGGATGAATGTCCAAATTTGAGCAATGTGGGACTAACATTCATCCAATGATATGATGCCACTTGTCAAGCTATGAATGGATGATGGTTGTGCAAGATTTGGGGTTTGTGCCAATAAATGCCAATATTTGAAATTCAAATTTGTTGAAATGACATGTAAGAGGGAAAGGAAAATGCAATAAATGCCACTTGGCTCAAAGCAAAGGACATGTAACAGTTTTAAATGCCTTGTTGGATGTACATGTTGACTTGGAATTTTGAATTCAAATTGAGAGAATATTCCAAAAGATGCCTTGTGAGGAAAATAGAGATTTAATAAAAGAATTAAATCTATTTTCATGTGCAACTTGCATTATCTAGAGGATGACATGAGATGAGGTTAAAATTAATCAAGGTTAATTAATTTAACAAGAGATTGATGATGTGACTTATTTGACTTAGATTTGGATTTATTTAAATCAAATAGAGAGGAATATGATAAGAGGCTAATTAAATAATGATTTTGATTTATTTAATTAAAAGGGATGGTGTTAGATTAAATCAAATAAGGTTTTAATTTATTTAATTTAATGGATAGACTTTAGAGATTTAATCAAATAAATTGATTATTTAATTAAATAGGGATAATTAGATCAAATGAATTGATTTAATTAACAGAGATTGACTTGATTAGATAAAATGATTTATTTATTCAAGAGACGAATATTGATGAATTTAATCAAATAGGGGGATTTGATTAAATGGTTAGACTTAGGGATGATTCAGGAAGAAACGATGTTAGTAAGTCAAGATCGAATGCATGATGTCAATCAGTATATTTTCGATGTCTACATTTTGCCCCTCTTTGAAGCAATGCACTCGTTGCGTTGGTTCAAAGAATAAACGGTCTCAATCAAAGCCAAAAAAAATTGATATTTAAAAACTTGCCCCACTGCTGCATGGTTGGAGAAAACATGCCATTATAATGCCCCCTCGAGAGATCAGATGAAAATTTTAATTTTTTGGGTGATCTCGCGAAAAAAGATGACAAAGAACCAGATAAGTCCAAAAGGGGTACGGGAGGCTAAAAACGTGTCTAAATGCAATAAAATGATGAAAAACAAACCTCAAACAGAAGAAAACAAGTTCGGGGGCCCAAAACCCTAGCAGGATAGCTATTTAGGGTTAAAAAACCATAATTTTTAGGCTTAAAAGGGGCCCGAGGGGTCACTTTCAAGTCACTCTCACGCACCTCCGCTAGCAAACTTTGAGATTCGAGCTCTGACCCTCCGACGACATGGTGCAACGATAGCTTCGTCTACACATTTCAGACTGAGTTCGGACATACCAGCGGCCACCTGGCATCGGGGCACCGGTATGTGACTCCTACCCGAGCTTAATTTTTTCCTTTTAATGCATTTATTACCCTTTAGAAGATGAGCTCACCTCCAGCGGCGCTATTATAGCGATGCTCGACATTTGAACTACACCGCTAATTGCCTTCTTGCGCCACAGTGGTGCTATTTAGCACCACAGTGGTGTTGTTTGGAGTTTAGAAACTCTGTCATTGGGCTTGGGCTCGGCGGGCCGGTTTCGAAAAAGTGCGCCGCGGGGGTGCCCTTTTCATGAAAATTGCGATGTTGGGGATAAAGTGTGTCGCGGTGGCTCTATTTGGCTCAATTTAGGGTCCAGCGTCAGAGTTTGAGGAAACTCAAACTGCGACGCCATCACAAACTGTGCCGCTGGGAATGAGTTTGGAGCGTTAGGCCAGGATTTTTGCAAAAAAAATTGAACACGCTGACTTTACTTGATGCAGGATGGGTCGAGGGAGCTCTACTCTCTGGAGCACCGGTCGCGGGATTTGGCGAGCATCATAAGGGACCTGAGCAACAGAGACCAGGACCGACTGGGAGTTGTTGGCTTATGGCATATTGTGTACGCAGCGCCCGTGCGCACACACCTAGGGATGCTATCAGCGCTGGCCGAGAGGTGGCACAGCGAGACCTCGTTGTTTCATCTTCCCACTAGCGAGGCAACCGTCACCTTGGAGGATGTCTGGCGCATACTATGATTGCCCATTTATGGCCACCGGGTGATCTACGATATGGAGGAGGGACGCAAGTACTGCACCCGAGTCCTTGCTACACAAGACATTATTTATTGCGAGGGTCAGATCGAGCTGGAGAGATACAGAGTTATCACACCTCCCTTCCACTGGGCTATTGCAGCGATTATTTCAGGTTTGGTTGCCCCAGACAGACGAGGGCGATATTTCAGTCTGGGTTGGGGATACTGTTGGGAGAGGATGGTCCGAGACAGGCCAGTTCGATTTGCGTGGGGGCTTGTACTTTTGGCTTCACTTTACAGGGATCTCCACGAGTACGCTTATGTGGATGGTAGAGCATTGGGGGCTGGAGTGACACTTCTTCATGTCTGGTCCTGGCAACACATTTATGTGTTGCGTCCACGTGTGGTTCCAATTTCGATGGGGGCAGAGGATGCCCTCGTGGCACTATACAGAGGCGGTGTGTCCTTCACACACACTGGTGAGCATGGGATCCCCTACTAGAGGCGGGTCCTGGACGAGATGCTTGTCTTCACTTGGCGTCTATATCTTGGTCGGCCCAGATGGGCTGATGATACTGCTCAGCTCTTCTATTGTCGCCAGGATCAATACATGCAAGGTCAGGAGCACACGATGATCGAGTGGTACCTTCCTGGGCACGTACAGTGTCAGTTTGGAGAGCCACAGGATCGGCCAGATGACGGTTATGTAGTCATCTTTGCATGCAGCATGACACAGGTGTCATGGGGGCCCGGTATTCCTACCTCCGAGGCAATTGACAACTTTCAAAAATTGGTGGCCCGTTCGTGAGCCTACATAGATTGGTTCAGACCTCCTCTTCGACTGACCATTCCAGGTGAGGATCTAGAGGTACGCAGGGTCAAAGGCAGGGGGAGAGGATGAGGGCAGGGACCGAGGATCGAGATTCAACAGGATCCACCAGGTGTGCCCCTAGTTCTGCCAGGTCAAGGAGATGTCCCCATGTAGGACCAGCAGCAGGATCTGCCAGTCCCGCCACCACGAGCCAAGGGTGAGGACCAGGTTCATGTGCAGCCATGGGCATAGCCAGCAGGGCAGGCAGACGCACAGGATACCTTGATTTTACAGTTGCAGGCATAGGTTCATGTCGTGACGGCCAAGAGAGATCAGGCACGGGCTGAGAGAGAGCAACTCAGAGCAGAGAGGGACCAGGCGGTGTAGCAAAGATAGGCTGCAGAGCTACAGGCAGCCACAGAGCTAGGCTGCAGGCAGCAGATTGAGAGCATGATAGCCTCCTCCTCCCAAGGTACAGTGTCGGTATGATCTTACAGGGATGTTATCCAAGAGATAGAGTACTACCACCGAGCTTACCATGACACAGTACCCAGAGCAGATTGGGTCCCCGAGTACTCAAAGCGGGCCAATTAGAGACCACCAAAGAGTCACGACAGCATTCACGAAGCTCTGACCCATATTTTGAAGACTGATCTAGATACCATTTTGGGATTTTCAAAACATATCAAGAGTGCAGGTATGATTGTTTTGGAACAAACCCCTCAAAAATCTGCTACTACGCTTGAACAAAGGCCTAATTTAGCTTGTTTTGATAGGTCACTATGTGATTTTTACAGTCCAGCCCTCAAACCCAACCCATACATGTCAAATATGACCTGAAAAAACATTTTCCATCACCCAAAATTATTTCTACAAAGCCTTTTCATAAACCCTATCACCTATGCATCACAATTGCTTAAAAACATGAGTTAAACCAACTAGGGCATCAACCCATTTGCTCAAAACCTTAACCCCTACTCCTAAAAACTTTATAAAATCAAAACACATCCTAATTACTTCCATTCCACTGGTTATCAGGCCATTTCACCAATGGAATGGCTCAAAACTTCATTTTATTCACTCAAAGCACCAAAAACCTAGGTTTTCAAAGCGGTTTGGAGTAAATTGCTTCTAAAATGCTCAAAACTAAATGAAATTCGATGAGACAAAAAATTTCATAAACTAGATTCAATTCCACATCACCTCCAATCAATTTGAGGCCACTTTTAGGTCGTACAACCTCTTATAGCAGCAAATTACAATAGGAAAATGTAGAAAACAAGCTTTATTGTTGTTCAACTTTTCAAAAATCACCACCAAAACCTTGGTTTGACCATTACATGATGTATTTATTATTTTCCAACCAAAACCAACCTATTACAACTACCTCCCAACTTCCAAACTGTTCAACTTCTCAATTAGACCCAAAATACAAAGTTGCTTAGCAACCTTTTACAACTTTTAGCAAAAATGACAACTTTGCACAACCTAATACAAAATGACTCAAAAACATGACTAAGACATTAAAAATGGTCTAAATTGACCTTATTCAATAAAAAAAATGACTCAAAAACCAAAAACATAACATTAGACTCTTTATGTATCAAGGAGGCCTGTGGTGCCCTACACCATAATTATATAATACACTCCAAAGGCTTTACACCATAACGTTGGGTAGAAATAATCAATTATGCTTGTTACATTACAAATAGGGTTCCTTATAAATAATTTAAGGGGATCAATCTCTTTGAAGCTTGGATAGGTAGGAAACCATCAATTGAGCACTTTAGGGTCTTCAAATATCCAACCATGACATGTATACCAAAACAAAATCACCAAGTAATGAAACCATAATTTGAACCTTTTATTCTGCAGGTTATCCAAATGGTGTGGAAGGTTATCACCTATGTAGATTCCCAACTATTGTCTAGTAAACTTGGTGGCAGTCACACAATTCAAAGGAAAAACCTAGCTGAACAATCCACTTAACATTTGGAAAGACCTTAATTGAATTATCGACCAGGGCTAGTAGACTTGTGATGGCACTGGCACTATGTGTTCTTTCAAATAATTGGAGCTACCTAAATCATTCTAGTAAAGATGTTACACTTGCTGGAAAGAAATAAAAATGCATAACAGTAAAGAAAGAAAAGTTGACTCTATGGCTATGGGTACCTACAACATAAACTATAACTAAATTACTATTAAGAATTGATTACTAAATTAACTAAAACCGTTTAACTCAAACCTACACTATACTCAACAGTACAACAAACTTAGTTGATTACATCATAATTACAAAGTAAGAATTATTGATAACTCTAACATGGAGAATATATCTAGCAATCATGCAATTATGAGGTAACTACTAAACATAAATGAAATAACTGAAAAGAAAGGAGTGAAGGACAGTTACCTTGAGTGGCACTTGCTCAAGTGATTTTCTTCACTAATCTAAAACAAATATAACTCCTTAGATCCAATGCAATCATAATAACTCAAAATCATTCATTGCACAGATCTGGAATATGACATAAGATTTGGTTGAAAGATCGTATTCATGAAATAATTATTGAACAATAAACATGGTCTGCATAACAACTCACAATTAAAAGTATTTGGTAAGTATATTCACTATCAAATGATAAACTAACTAACTGGCTAAAAGCTAGCTAACTAGCTAACTTCAAACTCAACCACCGAGTTGTACATATAAGCGTAGGGGAGCTTATTCAAAACAAGACTCTAAATTGAAACACTAAATTACCACTCCTATATTTTAGAGAGTGGAAAGGATTCAATTAATCTAACTACAACTAGAAAATAAAAAGAGTACAAATTAGATTGTGACTCTATTGTAACATAACTAAAACATGGAACTCAAATCAGTTATAGTAGAATCCCAAAAGTAATAGGGTTCTCATTCTCTAGTGTATTTATTGATTTTCATAATGATACACAATTACCTTCATTAAACACCTCCATGTTGTACCTATTGCATTCAGTTTATTCAAGAACATCCCTTGTTTTATTGTCCAGGAACTCCTTCGACTACAGGTTGCATCCTGCAGTTACTGCGGGCTACAATACCTCTTTTGGTTGCAAGGGGTTAGTTCACAAAACATGTACACAATACTAACAACCATGACTAAGCATAGGTATACAATCACATTTCATACATATCTACACATAAATCATGCAATATCATCATATCATAACCATATTTCCATATACTTTAAACTGGGTTCAAGGGTTGCATAATAAACATAAAAGACAACACAGTGTAGGAATATGTATGGAATAATTGTTTGGTAATGTCTATAAGCATGCATAAAAGATATAAAAACTAGCTAATAGATGGACTCATGAACTAATCCACCCAACCACACATGAGTTGTTCATTGAGATGAGTGTTAAGTTTCAAGAGAGTCCCACCAACTCAACACTTGACATTTATCTTTTTATTATGGACTCGCTTGGTTTTGATGGTTCTTCTAATAACTCAAACAATCCACAATTGATTCTCGAGGAAAAATCTTAATTTTCTTCTAGTTCTAATAGGAGGATAATGATGGGGAGTCATATCCATCTACTTCTACACATACTTTGGAGGATGATATTTTAGTACCTAACACACCCACTTCTCACCTTCTTTGGGCTACATAGACACTTGATCGTGCAATTAATTGGGTAGGGAATCTAATTTAAATGGAAGATGTACACATTCAAACTATTAAATAGGGCCACATGCTTTCTTTGCCTTAACCTTTGATCCATAGAAATTTAAAGAGGCATCAAGCATACCTAAGTGGCATAGTTTTATGGATGAGGAATATAATGAGAAATCACACTTGGGATTTGACACCACTTCATAAGGGTTCAAGAAGGTGGTTCGATGTAGGTGGATATAATGAACCATTTTTTTTTAAAATGGGTTGGTTGATAAGTACAAGGAACATCTAGTTGCCAAGGGATTTTCACAGGTTGCTCACATTGATTGCATAAATACCTTTTCCCCCATGGTCAATATGACTTCAACTTAAGTCACATTTTTTGTTGTTGCAACACATGGTTAGGATGTGCATCAGATGAATGTGAAGAGTACTTTTCTTCACAGAGAGCTTGAGGATGTGATTTACATGGAGTAACCATCATAGTTTTTTTAGGACTCATGCTTAATGTATTGACTTGGGAAATCCCTCTATGACTTCAAACAAGCCCCTCAAGCTTGGTAGGCCAAGATGTATTCCTTATAGCTTCAAGTTTCACTCAATTCCAGGATGATTTTTTATTGATAATGGTACTTTACGTTGCTGATATTTTGATCACATAGAGCTCTTCATCTACTATTGCAATAGTGTAGTCAACTTTATAGGACATATTTGATATGACAAACTTGTATTTATTATATTACTTCCTTGGTATTGATATTTTACAATTTGACTTAAGGATCACTCTTTTATAACCCAAGTACAATCTTGATCTACTTGCTTGGTTTTACTTGGATGGTTGTAAGCCATATCTAACTCCCTTTCTATTTGGATTCAAGCTTGAGGTTGTCTATACTACACTATTGGTTGATACTATCTTGTATCAATGAATTCTTGTCAATCTCATCTATTTGACTCATACTAGGGTTGATATTTTATATGTAGTAGGTATGATGTCAAAATTCATGTAGGAGCCTCGTGATTTTTACTATAAATTCCACCATTGACAACATTCCACTAGTAGATATTGGTCCTAACAACCAAAATATCTTCAAAATAGTTATAAAGCCTTGTAATTTGGTTCTAATAAGTTCCTATAGCCACTTTGTTGCAACCCAAACATGCGAAAGATGAACTAGATACATAATGTAATTTGAATTAAATGACACTCAAATATATTCCAACATTACTATAGATATTTTCAAGTACACAAAACTTTTTAACCTTTTTGAAGCACTTTGGAAAAAAGGTCTTGAATCCAAAAACAACCTACATAAAAACTCACAAAAAACATGGAACAAAACAAAAATTAGAAAAATATATGTTGGTTGTGTAGGATTGCACAAGATCCCACATTCTTTTGCATCAAACATTCTAGGGAAGAGAAAATATTTCATTAGTTTTAAGTCTTATGAACATTATAAGATTTGGAACAACGATTTTATGTTTGACAACTTTGGATGCACTCATATAATTTGCTTCTTCTACTACTTAGCTTTTCCATTTTTCCAAATATTCTATGTAGTCTCTTTTCCTTGTCCTCTTGATTATATAGGTGTCAATTATTGCTTCAATTTCATCCCATTATTTTTTTGGTAATTGTTGTATCCATCCTTGCTCCATATCTAAATCTATATTTGTATAATTTTATTCACTTTTCTATCTTTCATGATAGTGATACAATTCAACAAAATTTAGTATTGGAGAAATTTCCACTCCTTCAAGTAGCTCAAATTCATAGGCATTAGATAAAAACTTTTAATATTTTGTATGGTCCTATATTTTTTCATTTTAGCTTGTTGTAGGCTCCCCAAGGAAACCTCTCCTTCTATGTATGAACCAATATGAAATATCCAACATGAAATTCCAATTCTTTCCCCCTTTAATATCATAAAGTTCTTTATATTTCAAGTTATTTTTCTATAAAGTATTTACTTCATTATGCAATTAATGTATTTAGCAAAATTTTCCATCACAACACTTTGCTTTTTAAATTCAGAAATATATCTCAACTCATCCACCCCTCTTGGGCTATAACAATAAACAATCTAAAAAGGATTTTTACCTATACTTCTACTGACTAAATTATTATAAGAAAAAAATTCTTATGACAATATTAAGTGCCATTGATTTGGTTTCTTCCCTTTCAAAAATCTTCAAAAATTTCTAAAACTTTTATTTAGAACATCTCTTTGCCCATTAGTTTGTGGATGACAGAGTAAATTAAAACCCAATTCGGTTTCTAATTTTTTCCATAAAGTATGCTAAAAATAACTCACAAATTTTGTATCCCTATCTAAGACAACGCTCTTTGGCAAACCATGCAATCAAACTACCTACCTAAATAATATTATAGCCACATGAGTAGCATCATTTGAATTCTTACATAGAATAAAATATGTTATTTTTTAAAGCATATCAACTATAAAAAAATAGACATTGCTTTACTGCATTCTTGGTAGTCCTAAAAGAAAATCCAATCCATAGTCTCTTTGATATTAGAAAAGGCTTCTATAAACTTGTATTCTAACTTTTTCCTTTCACATGTGTTTTAAGTTGGGTATTGTAGACATCTAAATTTGACCACCTCCATATGGTCAAATTCATCCCTTCTTATTCCTCCATTCTATAACCCCTATCTACATTAATTAAATAGTCTATTATTTACTTAGTATTCCCCTTTTTCTAATATCCCTAAGGTATTTAATTAAAATAATTAAATACTTTATCCCTTATCCCCTTTCTTCTCTAAATTAATTAAATACTCTAATTTATTTAATTTAGTCATTTTACCTCTATGAATTTAAATCAATTTTTAAATTCATCTTTTCTCTCTCCTTGTCCCATCATAATTCTATCTAATCTAGATTAATTTAATTAATCTATGATTAGGATGTGCACACCCCTAATCATGATTGGGGTCATATCCTCCATAACTCTCCACTTGTCCCTAATTCCTCATTAACTAGTTTAATCTCATGTTTGCACAACCTTAATCATTTGATCAGGTCAACCTAATCCCCATGCCATTTATGGCATGAGTCCTAAGTCAACTTCATTTATTGCTTTCTCCTTTTGGAGAAGGCAACCCTTTCCCCATGTGAATTTTTAATTCACTTTTAATCCCTCTAGGAATTTGAAAGAATTTTTAATTCTTTCTCTCATTCTTATGTGGATATTTGAGGAATTTTTAATTCCTCACATATCCCATCACCCACATGAGGAAAAGGACCTCCTTTATGAGGACATATTGTCCAGATCCCTAGGTACTATGAAGCGCCTCCACCTCATCTCCCCTTTGACACCTCACCCGCCACATGTCAAGATGTGAGGGCTTGTGAGTTCTCAACTCACCCTAGCCTTTGATCTTGTCCACTATGGCTCCATATTGACCCTCCATTGTTTACAGGAACCTCCCCTAAAAATGGAGGAATTTTCCCTCATTTGATCATTCATTTTTATAATCAAACCTTAGCATTCTACCATACAAGCACTCAACCAAGCAAAATCCACCATTGTTGCACCCTTTGAGCTCATGCTTTGCATCCATCCAACTGCCCATTTGCACCATTTCATTATCCATCATCTCATGATCATTTAGAGCTAGGTTTCATTCTATTTTTCCATCAAAAGGAGAACACATTCGAACAATCAACAAGGCCAACCAAGCAATCAACTCAACAAGGTAAAAATTTCCTTTTCTTTGCATTTTGTTTGATTTCATCCTATGCCTAATCTTGAGTGTTTGTTTTGTGCTTTTGGTCTCTTGCATTAGATTTTTTACATTTAGATAGGTCAAATTCACTTGTACACATTTCTGGCACACCCGGTGGGACCCATGTCATGGGTCTGCACTTTAAAGTTTGTTGTTGTTTGAATTTTGTAGGTTCAAAATTTTACACGTAGGGGCATCAGTTACAAAGGAAAACCTATAGTTGGCAAAGGTGAACATGAATTCACCCTTTTTTGAAAAGAGGTGAATCCAAATTGCTTGAAACAAAGGTGGACACGCGGAGGTCTCCAAGAACAGGTGAGATTGACTTAGTCATAGAGGAAACTACGCATTCGCCCCTTCTCCCTCAATAGGAATTTCCGAATTCACCCATCCACCTAAATAGGCGTCTGTGCATTTGCCCATCTTCCCAGACAGGTGATCTCGATCATCAGAAATAGGTGAGTTCGTCTTACATAGAGGCGAATTTGAGGTACTCCCAAACTTTTAATTTCATAATTCCAGCTTCAATTTGGTTTTGATTTTGGGTATTGATCCACTAACTTCTCTATTTGTGAGTGTGTCATTTTACTAATGATTTTTATAGCAATTGTCCCTCATTTGTCCAAGACCGGTGGCATTAAATTACTAACATATTTTCTATAGGATGATCAATCAAAGACCCCTAGATTAGCTCTATGTGTTGTCTATTTTTCACACTAATCTAGGCACACAGATTAATTAAAGGGTCAATTTACATTGTTTGTTGTGCTTTGGAACAAGTTGTTGATGTATCCACTCCCCTTGCACCTTTCAATGATCCTGGGTGACAAGAAATCATAGTCTGTTCTAGTCCAATCCAGTCTACCTAGGAGGTGCTAGTACATCTAAGCTCTCCCCTTGCGCTACATGTGAGCCTGGGGACCAATCGAAGCATCTAGTATCTTCTTCCCTTAGTGGGACCTACCTAGAATTTCATCACCCGAGGGATGATCCCAACCATGTGTTTTCGGTGAGGTATATAAAGGGGGGTGAACTAAAGTTATACCCCAATCCAGTCACATCATGTTTAGCAAAACGTCGAAGCTAGGGTGATACCTAGATAAGACATGGAGAGTTGATCCAATTTTCTAGTACCTCACTAAGGCTCCTAATCCATGCTTGTGATAGGTTGGTGTTCACGGTTGTGCCTCATGTACCTAGCGTATATCAAGGACACACGAGATAGCCTATATAGCCTAGATAGAGACCCGTGTTTTAGCCACGGCTTGGTGTAGTGCAGGGGATGTGCACCGTACCCCAAAGTTACTCATCATGTACTTCCTTGGGTTGAGATAGAAATCCTCATGGTGGACTACCATAGTCTCCAAGAGAGAGTGTGAAGGTGAGCCCATGGTGTCTATTAATGACCGTGTGCCATTGAATTGCTAGCTATCTACCCTCAAAAGGGAAATCTAGAGAACCACCTCGATATCACAAAGTATTAACCTTGGTTTTTCCACTCAAGGTGGTGGGCCTAAATCAAGTTTACAAACCTTCAATACTAATTTTAGGATTGTACTACCTAGTGTGTCTTCATTGTGTGATACCAATGCTTATTTTCAGTTGAGTCAGTCCAACCTTTTTGTTTGTTTTTTTCTATGTTTTTTGTCCTTTTCCATAGTCTTCCACTACCATTAGAGGTGAATTTTTTTTGTGGTTAGGCGGTCCTACCCTATAAAGGGGCGATTCCACGTCTGAGTCTAGTTTAGGTCATCTCTTTAGGAAAGTTCATCTCTGTCAAAGGTGAATTTGCTTGTGGGTACCTTTCTTAGGTGACACCATGCCTGCCTATCCCCTAGATAGGTGATTATGCTCTTCCCTTAGATGAGTCTGCATCTCATCTATATCCATTGAGTCTACCTATTCCCCTAGAATAGGTGATTTTTTCATCTCCTCAAGAAAACCTGTCGTCCATAGGGGCAATCCTGCATTTTTTCTAAGTCTTCCTCATCTGTACACCTCTTAGAATAAGAAAACCTATTGTCCATAGGGGTGAATATACTTCTTCCTGTGTCATCCTCATCCATACAGTCCAAGACTTGGGAAAATTCATTTTTCTGATAGGTGATCCCATTTTAGGTGAGTCTATTTCCTATCCATACAACTCAAGAAATAGGCAAATTTGTTACCCTTCGATAGGTGATTTTCATTATGTCCATACATTTCAAGACTTAGGTGAAGTTTTCATCCCCATTAGGAAATTTTGAAAATTGAGTCCATTTGTTTCCGTATGGTCTCCTGAGGATGTAGGTGATCTTTCTTTCCATAGAGGTGATTATGTTAGTGGTTTAGGAAATCTTGTAGTTAGATAAGTGAATTTGAATCCTGAGTCTTCCAGTTTCTCTTTGCATCCCAATACATAGGTGAGTTTGAGTCTTTGATATAGGTGATTTTCCTAACATGGAGGCAGGTCTACTGACCTTGAATAGGAAAATTCATCACTTGAAAAGGTGAAATTACACTACAAAAAGGTGTATGTGTTTCCCATACAAAATCCAAAGAGTGAATCTTTTGGGCCACTAAAAGCCTATCATTTTTTGAGTCCTTTGCTACGATAAAAAAAAATTATCATTATCCGTTCTCCCATAATTTCTACTTTAGTCCATTTTCATTTTCCAAAATTTATCACTTCATCAATCAAATCATATAGGTGCATCTTCGAATATCCCTAGATTGTATATCTATCATTGGTTCATCAATCCCAATCCCCTAGACTACGTTTTAGAGGTCTTTATCAAGTTGGCTTAGGTGCCTGATCCCGATCATCATCCTTCACACTTAGGATTGTTATCCATTCCAATTCAATAATCATCCGTGACCCAATCAATGTACTTCTATCTTGAGGTATATTCGGTGTTGTAATCATCTTTTTGTCATCTAATCTGATTGTTAGCACCTTACGTCATCTAGTTCAACCTCTAAACTTAGTTTATAGTCAATCTCATCATCCAATCTAATCGATCACTCAATCCTATCAATAATCTCATCCCATCAATCAATCTAATCAAACCCAATCGCATCCTTTATCCAATCATCTAATCAATCAATCTATCATCTAATCCAATCAATATTTTATTCATCACCTAGATCCTTCATTTAAGTGAATCCTAGGGCGTAGCATCATTTTAGTGCATCCTGGTAGTTTTTCTTTTTCATGCCCCTTACCCAATTGCAAGCAAATAAAATCATGGTAGAACAACAAGCTCAAGGTACCCAACCTCACATTTCTTAAGATCCCACCAACGGTGGCTCATCACAATCCAATACTAAGGTCCATACCACTTCGCCTCCCACTAACAAGAGCATGGTTAATCAACCTAAGGTCACAATGGACGAATATCTAAACAATCTTGTTCATGTCCAAATGACAAAATGTCTCCTCATTGAGCATGGGGATAATATCCTCGCCACTTTTCTCATGAAGGGTATCAAGCCACTGTCTAGGTTTGACTTATCCAAGTATGTCAATATCACACCTCCTACACCCCTATTATCACAAGATCCTCATAATTCACAAAGTAATCCAAGAAATTTGTACATCCCTAAGGGTCCATCGCAAGAGGGTTGGTATCAACCTTGGTTTGTAAATTTCATGCTCTATCAAGTCATCCACCCTCCTCGAGCTCTAATTTTGGTTATGGGAGCACCTCAGTTAAACATTCCTCAAGGCCCTGATCCTAATCATCCCCTTGCCTTTGGTATGCTACAGAGTCTCCCTAATCTGCCACCCATGATTTTCACACAAAGCTCAACTCCCATACCATCTACACCACCTCTTCTACCTAATCAATTTGGTCAACCACCAATGAATACTAGGGGTAATCCTTTTGTGGCACCACCACCACATCCAGGATCCACACCCACATCCAAGTTACCACCACCTCCTTTCACATCTCAGCAACCACCCCAAGGCAATATCCTATCTTTTTATCAACCTCAGGTTAATCCACAACAATCCACACCATCATAATAACCTCCATCTCTACCTCCACAACATACCTCAATTCCTTCACAACCCCCACATCAAGCAACACAGGGTACTTCCCAACCTTAGCAACAGTCTCCACAACAACTACAAGGTGTCCCATCACAAACCCCTCAACAAACACAAATTCCCACACACCAACTAGAATCATCTTATTAGTTTCTACCTCACCAACCACAGGTCCCTCAACAACATCAAATTCCCTCTCAACCCCTTTATCAACAACCACTTTAGGATACACAAGTCCTGACACAAATACAAAGCAACCCTGCTGCTCAATACCCGTATCACCCACAAAGCACATATACTACATATGCTACCCCATTCAATCCTAATCCTAATCCCACTTATCACAATCCTCAACAATCCAAACCACATCCATCTTACACAAATCCCCAATAATCACAACTGCATCCTTATTACCAACTATCCAACCCACAAGAGCCTCCATATGCTTCACAACAATCAATTGTTGCTTACAACTACCAATCTAATATGTATTATTCCCTTCAAAAACCACCATACCAACAAGGTGCCTCCACCTCTTATTACCAAACATCCCCTTTGTATTAGTAGGGTTCCTCCACCTCATATTTTCAAACCCTGCCATCCTATCAACCATCTTATGCCAACCCGTAATCTGCATATACCAATCAATATCAACAAGTCCCTTCATATCAAACTCCACCATCATACAATCAAACCATCTTGAATCCATCCACATCATATCTACCATCTACTCCATATAGTCAATCCAATCCAACCAATCCTCCCTCAACACCTATTAATAATAAATGGGAAGAGATAAAAGCCATGTTGAAAGACTTACAAGTAGGGACCTCCAAAAAGTCTTTCAAGTTTGAAGAGTTTTGTCCCTACTTATTTGATCCCTTGATCTCACTCATTCCTTTTCCTAAGAATTTTAAAATGCCAAATTTTGAAAAGTATAAAGGAACTAAAGACCCAAATAACCACCTTTAGGAATTCTACTCACACTGTTAAGAAGTCCTACATAATGACAATTATCTCTTGCAGTTATTCCCTAGGAGTCTAATAGGGATGGCTCTTGATTGGTTTATGGGTCTTCCAAAGGGATCAATCTCTTATTTTGCGAATCTTTCAAAGAAATTTGTTACACACTTCTCCTTCAATTTGGAGAATGATATTGATACCCTAGACCTTCTGAAAGAAAAACAACATGAGGGAGAGACCTTTGCAAGTTACTTGCAAAGTTGGCACGCTTTTGCTAGCTGAATGAAATCTTAGCTCAGTGAGCAGTACATGGTGACTCTTTTCATGGAAAATTATCATGAAAATATGGCAGATAATCTCAACCTTCATTGTGTCACAACCTTTGCGAAATTCATAGAAAAAGGTCATATCATTAAGAGAGTGCTCATTACTAATGGACATATCAAAATTCATAATCCAGATAAGGATAAGTCATCTAGAGATAAATCCCGTTACTAGAACAAAAAAAATAATGTTGTCAATGATGTTGTCATTGACACCAAGCATGTTCAGGTAGCTAACACCTACTGGAGGTCATAATATGTCCCTAAGCAACCATTAATTTCTAATGTCATATCAGTGTCACAGGGGGCACCTCATCCTCCTTAATAGTCCAATCAGCAGAATCAGGGAAACAATAAAGGCACATTCACTCCATTGGGAGAATCCTTAAGTGCTTTCTTCAATAAACTCCTTCAAGCGAGCTATCCAGTCACCTATCTTGTGACAAATCCTTTCGATGATTCTAAACCAAAGCCTGCCTGGTACAAAGAAAATGAATACTATGACTTTCACAAAATTAAAGGGAATTCCACAAACAAGTGTCAAAGACTTAAAATGTACATCCAAGATCTTATAGATCAAGGTGATATCCAAGTGGATACAAAATAGGCAACATCATCCAATTCCCAACTCCAAATATACCAAAATTCTTTCCCAAAACACAACCAAGGTGCCAGTACATCCAATGCTAATCCTGGGTCAAGCAAAAACAATAATCAAAATAATAGCAAAAATTATGTCAACTACAGGATTGTACCGTTTAACTATGACAATATAGTTATGTGCATCAGTCAGGTAGAGCCTCATGTGTCCATGATACGTGTTAAAGGAAAATACCCACAATGTTTTGTCACAACTTGTCGCACCCACATAACCATTCCTAGAGCCTCCACACCAGCCTAGCTAGCTCCCATAAGCTCTCAATACAATATTCTTGATCACCTTTGAAATACTGCAACTCAAATTTCCATCCTGGACTTGCTTAATTCTTCTCATATCCATCAAGAAATCCTCACTAAATCTTTTCAGGATACTCATGTCCCTAATGATATAGATCCTACCCAATTTCAAGCCTTGGTAGGACACTAGTCATCCACGTATCATTTGGACTTCAATCAAAATGATATTCCCTACATCGATTTGAATCATAACTGTCCCCTTCACATTGAGGTACTCATAGCCTAACATGAAGTAAAAAGGGTCTTGGTAGATAATGGCTCTACCCTTAATCTTTGTACATTAAAGTTCATAAAACAGGTAGGCTACACCCATGCTGAATTGAACAACCAGATTATCACCATCAAAGCATACAAAAATGTAGAATGAGACTCTGAAGGAATTTTTTGTCTTCCTATCCAGGTTGGCCCTATTGTACAATATACCATATGCCATTTCCTTGAACTGGACCTTCCATATAATCTCCTTCTTGGCCGCCCATGGATCCATGCCATGCAAGTCGTCCTATCCACCTACCATCAATGTCTGAAGTTCCCATTTAATAGGATGGAAGTAATTATACATGTTGATCTACAACCATTTGAATATTTTCATGCATTAGAAGCTTCCTTCCCTCACTCTGACTATTTTCTAGGAGTTGAAGTGGGGACACCTCAGGCATCATCCTCCAATCCATTATCCACCACATCATCCATTCCATCTTCTACATCTGAATCCACAATCACCAAGGTCTAGATCATAGACAAAGGTTGTGGTGAGTATAAGATGTGCACGACTTTAAATTTGGAAACCATGCCACCATCCCCTTGTATTTATGGCCAACCTTCTCAATCCCCACAAAAAGAGGAAGAGAAGACAATCACATTCAGTTCTAAGAATGTGGGGTCTAGCACTTTCTAATCTCCTAGGACATGACAAGATCAACAAAAATATGATATCAGTCAATGGCTATATTGAGAAGAGCCTTAACCTATTCCCCCTCTTAAGGAATATTTCCAAGAGAATTATCCTCATACCTCTAAGTTAGCTAAAAAGTATAATTATCAAGGGGGAGGTCTCAGTGTAGAGGAACAAGGAAGATGGTAACCTTTTGATACTTCTGTGTGACCAAGATATTTGGGCTTAGGCTATGACACGAAGCAAAAGGGTCATGCGCCATCAACTAGTAAATCCAATAACATTAGTGTGGACACTGGTTTCCTCAAGGACATACCCGAGGAAGAGTCCATCATACTTGCATACGATGGCATAGATCTCTCATCCATGTTCGACTACCTATCCATCCTTTCCATCATCCTTTCCCTTCGCCATCTTTAACTTATTGACTAGGACCTACGAGGTAGTGCACCTATTGATACCTTTCCATTAGTGGATACCTACATTCATTTCATGGGATTGGGGGAAGATGAACACCCTAACTACAAAAGTAAGAAGAAACAAAATAAAAAAGGGTCATCTAGTGAAAACCTCTCTAAGGGACTTCCTAACTTAACAATAGTCAAAATAAAGGGTTAATCCAACAATGAAAACCTTGATGAGGTGCTCAAGGATGGGGATGTTCATCTTCCCCTTTTTGGAACTCATATGTCTGAACAGACCTATATCTTGATCGAAGAAACTCACGAAGTTAGTTTGGGAACAAAAGAAGACCCTAAGATCACATACATAGCCAAATCCTTATCAGAGGAAGAGAATTTTTTCATCATAAATTTGTTAAAAGAGGGAATCATCAATTTTGCATGGACTTATTTAGACATGCCAAGTCTAGATCCTTCCTTAGTTGTACACTATTTGTATGTTCATCCCGATACCAAACCTGTCAAATAGAAACTAAGGAAGATGCATCCCCATGTGGCTTTGCTTGTCAAGAAAGAGTTGGAGAAACTGTTAGAGTTTGGATTCATAAGACCTGTTGACTATTCTGACTGGATATCCAGCATAGTGCTCATGGCCAAGACAAATGGAAACATCATAATTTGTACAGATTTCTGAGATCTCAATAAAGCTTGTCCTAAGGATGATTTCCCTCTTCCAAATATTGACATATCAGTCGATCAACACAAAACTATCTTCACCACTCCTTGGGGCACCTTTTGCTACAATGTCATGCCCTTTGGACTCAAAATTGTGGGGGAACCTATCAGTGTGCCATGACTGTTATCTTCCATGACCTCGTTCATATCATAATGGAATATTATGTTGACAACTTATTGGGGAAATCCAAGACTAGAGAAGAGCATCTTCTGATCCTAAAGAAAATCTTTGAGCGATTAGAGCACTACAAGCTATGTCTAAATCCAAAGAAATGTGTGTTCGAGGTTACATCTAGAAAGATGTTGGGCTTCATAGTCTCTAGAAGGGGTATAGAGGTGGATCTAGCAAAGGTCAAAGCTATAATGGAAATGCTCCCGTTGCGTAATATCAAGTAGTTAAGAAGCCTCCAAGGGAAACTATAGTCCATCAAACAATTCATAGCTCAACTAGCTAGCAAGTGCCAATCATTCACATACTTATGTGCAAAGATAATACCTTCAAGTGGGATCTAGAGTGTCAGCAAGGCTTTGACATGATTAAGTAGTACTTGGCTCATCCACCCATCCTCGTGCCTCCTATTCCAGGTAAACCATTTTTTTTGTACATTTTAGCTACATTAGTTGCATTGGGGGCATTATTAGCTCAACATGATGAGTCCTCTAAAGAGCGTTCAATCTATTACATCAGTCAAACATTGGTGGGATATGAGATCAACTACTCTCTAATGGAAAAGGCTTGTCTAGTCGTAGTCTTCAATTCATAAAATCTTCTTCATTACATGCTCAGTCATCTAGTCAAGCTAATATCCAAAGTCGATCCACTCAAATATTTATTATCTAGAACTTCTTTGACTAGTCGCATGGCCAAGTGGGTCATGTTACTGAGCAAGTTCAACATAGAGCATGTGGATCATAAGGAAATCAAGGGACAATTTATAGCAGATCAATTGGTTGATTCCCCTTTGGTGGATGTATATCCCTTGGTAACTGAGTTTCCTGATGAAGAAGTCCTCACAGTCATAGAAGCATATACATGGACACTCTATTTTGATGGATCATACACACATAATGGATTTGGCTAAGGTGTCTTATTTGTCACCAATAATATAGTTGGTTTAGGTGTCTTATTTTTCATTCAGATTAGCATTTCCATGTACCAATAATATAGCAAAGTATGAAGCTCTTATCACTAGTCTTAGAATCACCATCCAATGGAACATCACCCATCTACAAGTCTTTAGCAATTCCCAATTGATTATCAAATAGGTCAATGATAAGTTTTAGACAAAGGAAGACAAGTTGTTACCCTACAAATGCATGGTGGATGACTTTAAAAAATAATTTACCTTCATCCAATTTGAACAGATCCCCCATGTCCAGAATAAGGTAGTAGATGCAATGACTACGATCAGTTCCTTTATTGATATGCCTAAAGATCGAATAAACTGTGAGTTCCTCATTGAGAAACTTCTAATCCTGGCATATGATGTCCTTGACAGTGTGATGGTGTGTGATATCATAGGTCCTAAGTCACCCTGGTACCATGACATTTACACCTATCTCTGTGATAATATCCTACCACCTGACCTTACTCAAAATCAATGCAAATCCTTCATCCAATGTACTTCCAGCTATACCATCATGGGAGATACTCTCTATCGTAGTGGGTATGATGGAACTCTACTTAGGTGTCTAAACAAATTAGAAGCCCACATTGTGTTAAACGAGGTACATAGTGGTGTTTATGGGGCCCATTCTAATGGCATGGCCTTAGCAAAAAGGATTCTCAGAGTTGGTTATTATTGGCCTACAATGGAGCATGACTCATGTGATTTCATGAAGAGATGCCTACCTTTTTAACATGTAGACTTAATCCATGCTCTTGCACAGGATTGGCAACCCATCATAGCACCATGGCCTTTTTCTCAATGGGGTTTGGACTTGATCAGCAAGATTTACCCACCATCCTTCGACAACCATAATTTCATCATTACAACCATCAAATACTTTACCAAGTGGGTGGAAGAAATTCCACTCTCCCAAATCACAAGTATTTAGATCTCCAAATTCATCCTTTTCCATATTCTTTGCAGGTATGGAATCCCTTCCACCATCATCACCAACAATGGAAAGCACTTAAAAAATTAGTTTATGAACACCTTTGTGAGACATATCATATCCAGCATCATTGGTCCATGCCCTATTACCCACAAGGTAATGGTCAAGCTGAGGCCACCAACAAGACCTCATCAAAATCCTTTAAAAGGTGGTTAATAATACTGGTCAAGATTGGCATCTCCATCTCTATCCCACCCTCTGGGCTTATCACGCATCCATCCGCACTCCCACTGGTTCCACCTCATACTCCCTCATCTATGGTGTCAACACAATCTTTCCGATCAAATTTGAGATTCCCTCACTCCAAATATCTCTGAAGAACCTCATCAATGATGAAGACACCCGGGTTGCACGCTTAAGTCAGCTAGAACTACTAGATGAAAAGAGTATTAGAGCCTACAACCATCTCCAAGCATACCAAAATTATCTTAGGAGGAGCTACAATAATAAATTTTGTCCTCGCTAGTTTAATGTTGGTGATCTAGTCCTCAAGGAGAATCAACATACTCGGCAAGATCGAGACAAGAAGGGCAAGTTTGAGGAAAATTGGTTGGGTCCTTATGTTGTCACAACTAAACATAGTTTTGGGGAATATAGACTTGCTATGCCTAAAGGGGAGCCCCTAAAGGAGCCTATCAATATCATGCACCTAAAGAGGTTTTATACCTAAGTCAGCCAGGTTATCCTATCCTGAAAATGCCAAAAAAAGTAAAAAATTGTCAAAATTTTAAAAAACAAAAAAAACAAAAAAAAATCCAAAACTAGTCAAGAGAAATACGCTATCCTATGGTGAAAACCACCCTTGGTGGCACCCTAGATAAGTACGTTTGGTGAAAACCTAGCAACATGCACCATTCCTAGAGGGATTAATCATTATCTACCTTGCATCCTAGTTATTTTATGCTTCTTACCATCCTATTCTCGCATCCCATCCTAGCATCCTATCAACCCAGTCCTTTCATCCACATCTTCTTATCTGCTACTTGGTATATTTTGGTTGATCATTGGATGATTTACATTGGATACCTGCAATCCTAAGTTTGAGCTTTTTTCATCTATCTATCATTGTCATTTGTTGATCTCGTGTCCTCATCTAGGTTCCTCTCATCACGTCGGTCATCATTAGGTCCCATCTTGTCCTTTGTCCTTTTGATGAACTATGTTTCCCCTGTATTTTCACGTAGGCAAGATCTATCATTTGATCAGCCCCCTGGGGCATATGTCCATCTGGTCTTTGTCATCCATCAAGGTCTCCATTGTCCTCTTTCCACTTTTATCCATGGTTATTCGTTAATATTTTATCAAACTACGAGGGCTCTGCACTTTCACGTAGGCAAGGCTAACCTCTTATCAGCCCTCGAGCCCTAGGTCTTTAGGGTGTGTCTTGTTTTCATCACATTGTGTTGTTAAGTATTCCCCTACCTATTCGGTTCTTAACAAGAAAAATCCATTCGTATCAAGAGGTCCAATAAGTTTTGAATATCCTACATCATGTCTCTCATCTAGTCTCTCCTCCATCTTTGGTCTTAACAAGATGCATCCTTCCTAATCAGACCGCATCGATCCCATCCACCCTTTTGATCTTGTGGAAAAGGAAATTTGAGATTTATTGTGATCTTTTTATGCTTTTGGCTTGTTTTTATCATTTTAGCTTCCTATCATACCTCTTCAAGGTCACCATGATCCATCATATCATGGTGCACTTCTAACTGGTAAATATAGGGGCATATCTTGATCTTTTTTTTGTTTTTGTCTTCTTTGTTGTCTCACGTAGTACCCACCAAGATCCTTGTGGTCTTGTATTACTCTGGGGCATCCTTTGTGCTTTTAGTTATCCCAATACCTATCCTGACCAAAGCCATTGCGGCTTTGGGGTGTTGGGATAGCCTTCTTGTCTGTTGTGTTTTTTTTATGCATTAGAAACTAATCTACCTTGATTCCTTATACCCTGGCATATCATGTCTTATGCTATAGAAAAAATAAGCACTCCTAAAATGGAAAAATATCATTTAGGGCTGCATTTCATTATCACTTCATTGCATTTCCTTCATCTCCCATCCATTCTTTCTCTAGCCTATGGTTAGTGATTTTGGTTGTGCAAACACTCATCTCTCATCTTGTCTTCTTCTCAGGATTCATATGGTTTTGACAAGTGTTATATCACACCTATCATTTTTCATCTTGATACATGACACATTATCACACCCATCATTTCTCATCTTGATATTCGACACATTATCACACCCATCATTCACATAGGTTGCATTTATCATTATGTCGGTAGTATCAAGGTCATCTCTGTTGTCAAATCCTTGGTCTATGACATGCAAAATGAGAAAAGAAAATGATATTGATACATAACTATAAGTAAAATCATGGATGTCATAGAAACAAGTGAATCCAATCTTTCATTAATCTTGATTGATGACATATTAAACATAGAGAGTACAATTTCATCCCATTTTGCATTTGTCATTATCATGATTCACTTTAAGTTGTTTGGTTTAATCTTGATTGGTTATTCTAAGCATCTTAAGTTCATTGCAAGTCATTTCATCTCATGTGAATTTATCATTATCATGTTCATTTTAAGTTGTTTAGATTAATCTTGATTGGTTATTTTAAGCATCTTAGGTTCATTCGATTATCATTTAATTGCATTATCTTTTAGCTTGTTTAGAGTTATTATTCTAAATATATTAGTCCATCTCATTGCATATATTTCATTATATCACATTCATTTCATCCATCCATAACCTTATTACATGTGCGTATACCATATTTTTCATTTATTGCATTCCATTGCATTTTCATATCATAATCAAATCATAATAATATGCCTGGAAAATTTTCCCACTAAAATCAAGGGAAAATTGATTGTACAATGTACACACATACATCACCACCTACATCACAAATCATTAGTCTCATATCCATAGCATATAAAATCATAAATCATCCATCACATCCTACATCACAAAGTGTTAGGCATAATGCATTTCATCCATGACATCTACATAGGCATAAAAATAAATCATCATAGACGTATGAATATATCATAATCATTATCATCATAACCATCTACATATCTCATAGTAAATCACATACATACACATGCACGCAATAATAATCATCCATCACATAACACCACATAGTGTCGATAATGTCCATCTCATATCATATAAATATCAACATATCATGTCCATCACAAGTCCATCATAATCCATAGTAAAACCAAAATAAGTCCCTAATAAAACCATGATAAGTCCATCATAAAAGCATAAATACATGATCATCATGTCCATTGATATCCATCAAATAACATACATTTACAGAGCTCTAATCAAATACAAAACCCACATCAAGGAATGAAATGATCCATATCTCACCTGTATTGTGGGATCTATAGCCCCTATCCCTATCCACTGCATATCCACTCTACACCTATTAAAAATTGGGATCATGTCACTCCTATCCTCTCTATCTTGAGCTTCCCTCCTCTAATCTCTGAGGAGAGTCTGCCCCTGATCCTCTACCTCTGGGAGGTGTCTCATAGAAGCTACTGTACCCTCATGTGTGAGTGGCTCCTGAGTGGTATGGTGTTGGCATCTGAGGTACACATCTAACATAGCGCGATACTCTCTATGTGACATCTGGCACTGCCTAATGGTATGCAAACATATAATAGGCCACCTCTATCCTAGCTTCTACCACCTCTGCTACCTGATCCCTATCCAAATCCCACTTGATCCTATATCTATCCCTCAACCTTGTGATCAATCTCCTCTCCTACTCCCATGCATCTTGAGCCATCCTCATTTGATCCACCTATTCTTGTATCCATGACATCTCTTGTACTACTGCGTCCCTCTCATCCCACAAGGCCTATGCTTGTGACTTTGTTGCCTTTGCTCTCTCTAACACCACTCATGCATCTCTCCCTATCATATCTTCACACTCTTCTTTGTCTCTAAGCTCATCCCTCTCCCTCAGCTCATCTAGCCCCCTCTTCATCTCTACTAGCTTCCTCCTAAGGTCATCCCTCTCTATGTCAGCCTCCTATACCCTCTATGCTACCTCATCCACTAAGACCCCATAATCCATGACACCCTCAGCCTAAAATCTTCCTACCTCACTCTAGAATTTATGCCAATCTACCTCTGACTCCCTGATTCTATGCTCTCCAATCCTTAGTCTCGCTAGAGCTCTAGTGAGTAATATTATTATAGTGGGATCATCTGGCGGTGGTGGTACATAAGGAACCATTGCTAATGGATGCACCTCTGGGGCATCCTCATCCATAGCCTACACCCTCTCCCCTCCCGCATGCTCCTTCCCTCCAGCCTCTCCCATTTCAACATCTTTGTCTCCTCCCCTACTTTGTCGGTTGCCTCTCCTCATCCTCCATTGTCCATCCAATCTCCTCTCATCCTCTAATTCATATCCTAGTGCCCCTACAATCAGGTGCATTATCGTGATCCATCCTAGCCTATGGTCTTTCCACCATGTTGAGTACCATACCATCATCTTTGCATCTACCATCCCTCCTCTCCTAGGATATGGTACCATCTGTAGGTCCTCCCACATCCGCCTCACAAATTTTGTCACGATCAGATCACCACATAAGTGCTCTCAAAAAATTTGACAAAATCTTTGAGGGCCCATGGGGATATCCTACTAAACACCAAACTGCCTCGTTACCCTATCTAGTCTGTGGAGCTCAACAATGTATGGGTCTCACCCGATCAAGTAGCACACTATAAATAAGTAGCCCCTGTGCATCCTCTCATCATTCCTCCATCCAGAAAACTGTCATCTTTGGTAGGGTCTCCACATAATATCCTCCCCCCTCAAATCATCTAATCTCCTCCTCCATCCCTCCAGATCTCTCACATCTAGGTAGTCAAGTCACCAATTGTACTTTGTACCATACCAGTATGATACTGGCAATGTCTCATCTTGTGTACTTGTTATCAAAATCCCTAGAATTGCAATGCTAATGTGCTCCCATGCCCATACCTAGAGCAAGGTCACATGTGTGACATTGAGGGCTCCCCTATAACAAACCACGTGCATATCTCGATATAGTTAGGCTAACACGCATGCCCCCATGCAATCTCCCCCTCCCGTCACTCAATAATGTGCCTCACAACCTCAATAACCTTCAAGCTACAGAAGCATCCGCTCTTGTCTAGCAATAAAATTCCACTAATCAAGTCATAAAGGTATAATGGCAATGTAGGCACCTCCAGTCCTAAGCATGCATCCAAATATAACTCCTTCCCCTAGATGGGGAGCTTAGCCCATCCAAATTTAGCTCGTAGGCTACTATCTATATCATGGCTCCATGTCTAGCTAATCAAGTTCCCTCTGATCAAAAGTTGTAAGATCCTCCAAATGTGCTCTAACGTCACCGTCATCTCCCCTATCAAGAGATGGAAGGTTGATGTCTCCAAACTCCACCTCTCCATCAATGCTATCAAGAGTTCCTGATGTGCTCTAATGTTGAGATACCCCAACATGTGTAGTAGCCTCACCTATGCCAATGCTACATGGTCATGGGCATTCATTGAATGCCTCTTGTGATTCCTCAGCATCTTGAAGCTCTACATCCACACAGAACATTATGTCAGTCTTCCAAAAAAAAAAAAAATTCCATCATTCCCCCTACCTCGGATTTTGAGGAATTTTCCCTTGTGTAAGATGAATTTACCTATTTTCCCTCCCCTCACGTGTTCACCTGTCCAGCTGATGCATTCGCCCCTCTGTTACTCTTCTATGAATTCACCTTTTTTCTTGGCAAATTTTCCCCTTTCTCACTTGAGCACGAATTCACCTATTTTCCTTGTGAATTCACCCTTTTCTCGCCTGAGCGCGAATTCACCTATTTTCTTGGTGAATTCACCCTTTTCTCGCTTGAGCACAAATTCACCTATTTTCTTGGAAAATTCACCCCTTTTTTTGTCTAAGCACAACTTCACTTATTTCCTCTGGGTGTGAGTTCGCTTGTTTTTCCCTTAGAGGTGAATTTGTATTCGCCTTTTTCCCTTGAGAAGCGATTTCCTATGCATTTTTCCCCCTAACGAGCAAGTTTGTTGCCCTTTTGGGAGAAATCATAGTTTCCCTTTCTCATCTTGGGAAATTACAAAATCACTTGTTCCTTTGCACCCTCACCCCTACGTCATGTAGAAATGTCCTTTTTTAGGAGAGGTGATTTCGCAATTTCTCCTCCCCTAGCATGTCCACCCCTATGGATCGCGACATCACCCCTTTCCTAGATCACCCTTTTGGCAGGTGAATTTTCCAAAAGGATGGAAAAATCCTCCCTTTCATGGTGAACTCATGCCCTAGGTCTACCTGAATCCCCAGCTAAATTATGCATGAAAATTCAAATAAAATTACATAGTGGGATTTTGAATCCTACCTAGGATAGCACTTCTCAGTAGTAGTAGTATTGGCGCACCTCCTCACCTCAGTGGATGAGCTCATCATCCATGAATCCCTCATCCTCGCTCAACCTGTCAACCATCCTCGTCACTCTTTTTCTCTCTCTCTTGTTTAGTTAGTTGCTAAGTGTGCAAAAGGTAAATAGTAATTTTCAAATTTACTATTTATAATTTTCAACTTTTGCACCTATTTAGCCTTTTAAATTTTGGGTAATTTTACCCTTTATTTAACCTCTTATTAATTCATTTCATCATTTTCTTCTGTGGACCGCCATTTGCACCCCGTTTGTTCATTTTCCTCCATTCAAAAGTGATTCTTCAAGGTTTTTTGTGCTTTATCGCATGGTACCCTCTGTTTCTCCATATTGAGAAGTCGCTTGAGGCCCATTTTTCTTCCCCATTCGCCCTCTTCAGGGGAAATACCTATCATTTTCCTCTATTCTTCTATTCTACCCACTTCCTTGCCACACTAGGGCATTCTCCATCATTTCTTTATGATTAGACAGCCTACACAACTTTTCTTGCACTCAATGTTCCCCGTGACACTAGGATATCATCTTGTAGTCTTTTCTTCTATCAAGTTGTCTATATTTTATTTTTCTTTGAAACACTATTATTCTAATAGTATTTCAAAGAAGGGAAAAATGTAGACATCTGAATTTTACCACCTCCATATGGTCAAATTCATCCCTTCTTATTCCTCCATTCTATATCCCCTATCCTCATTAATTAAATAGTCTATTATTTAATTAATATTCCCCTTTCTCTAATATCCCTAAGGTATTTAATTAAAATAATTAAATACTTTATCCCTTATCCCCTTTCTTCTCTAAATTAAATAAATACTCTAATTTAGTCATTTTTCCTTTATGAATTTAAATCAATTTTTAAATTCATATTTTCTCTCTCCTTGTCCCATCCTCCATAATTCTCTCTAATCCAAATTAATTTAATTAATCTATGATTATGATGTGAACACCCATAATCATGATTAGGGTCACATCCTCCATAACTCCCCACTTGTCCCTAATTCCTCATCTCATGTTTGCACAACCTTAATCATTTGATTAGGTCAACCTAATCCCCATGCCATTTATGGCATGGGTCCTAAGTCAAATTCATTTATTGCTTTCTCCTTTTGGAGAAGGCAACCCTTTCCCCATGTGAATTTTTAGTTCACTTTTAATCCCCTAGGCATTTGAAAGAGATTTTAATTCTTTCTCTCATTCCCATGTGGATATTTGAGGAATTTTTAATTCCTCACATATCCCATCACCCACATGAGGATAAGAACCTCCTTTATAGATATTGTCCAAATCCCTAGATACTATGAAGTACCTCCACCTCATCTCCCCTTTGACACCTCACCCACCACATGTCAAGATGTGAGGGTTTGTGAATTCTCAACTCACCCTAGCCCTTGATCTTGTCCATTGTGGCTCCATCTTGACCCTCCACTATTTAGAGGCACCTCCCCTAAAAATGGAGGAATTTTCCCTCATTTGATCATTCGCTTTTACAATCAAACCTTAGCATTTTAGCATCCAAACACTCAACCAAGAAAATTCCACCATTGTTGCACCCTTTGAGCTCATACTTTTCATCCATCCAACTACCTATTTGTACCATTGCATTTTCCATCATCTCACAATCATTTAGAGATAGGTTTCATGCTATTTTTCCATCAAAAGGAGCACACATTCAAATGATCAATAGGTCCAACCAAGCAATCAACTCAACAAGGTAAAAAGTTCCTTTTCTTTTCATTTTGTTTGAGTTCATCATATGCCCAATCTTGAGTGTTTGTTTTATGCTTTTGGTATCTTGCATTAGTTAGTTTTTACATTTAGGTAGGTAAAATTCACTTGCACATAGGTATTATTTATGAAAGTTTTTTTTGGATGACATTCACGTTGTATTTATGATGAAGGTAATTTGGTGGTTTGATGTTTTTTTGAGAGGGTTATGTTGATAGACATTTTTGTTAGATGGATTTATGTTTTTATTATGATTTGAGGTGAGATTATTGTTGGTGTGAATATTAAAGTCTTGTACCTAGTAATTTATTCCACTAGGTAATTATGAGACTTATTCACATGATTAAGTTTAATTAGGATATAATATTCCTTCTAGAAATCTTAGTTGGATTTTCTAGAAGCCTTATCTTATATATGCATCATTTTCTAGGTAGTTAGTTGGTTGTCAAATGTGATAGGATTGAGACACTTGTCATGATATTTTCTAATCCTATCTCACTCATTGCCTATATAAGCAAGGATTCATATGTACTTTTTCAAATTCATTTTTGCATTCTTGCATCCTTAATGATAGCATGATATTTTTTCAGTTTCTCTTGAGGAAGTTATTTTGTCTTGCAAGTGGTCTTGGGGTGTTTGAAAAGTTCACTATAAACTCCTAAAATTTTGTGGATTTTGTGATGTGGGATTGTAGTTTTTATGGGTGATGTTATTATTGTTGGGTATGTAAGTATGGATGTTAAGTGGTTGAGATTTGTGGGGTGCATATGGAGGTGCTTGCATATTTTTCATTGGAGTGGAGATCTTGGAGTTATTAAGTGGAATTGTATGTTGATATAGTGGATTGGTAATATCATTTCAATTTAGGATGGTGTTTATGTTCTTATGCAAGTTGAAAGAAGGTTCTTGGGAGATGTGAGATAATATCAATGATGTTTGTGGATTTATTATTGAAGTGGATGTAATAGTATTACTCGATGTTGTTTTATATAATGGATTGGTTATTTGTATGGTGTATGTGGGAGTTTGAGTGTGCATAGGAGGTAATGATACTTGTGTGAAGTTATTGGGTATGATTATTTGTGGGATAGTAGTAGACATTTGTTGAGGTGTAATATTAGGAGAATTTGAAGAATAAATGGGAGTGTTGTTATTAGGTTGGATGGTAAGGTTGTTATGTTGTGATATGGAAGGTGGTATGATGTTGGATCCCATTTCCCCCAAGGTTTGGGATGAATTATTATTCGTGATGTCTTATAAAGTAGGAATAACCCCTAATGAGGATGGTAGTGGGGTTTGGTAAGAATTTGGGTTGACCAAAAAAGGCATGCCAAACTCATGTTTAGTATCACACATGGTTATGGTAATGTTTAACTCACTTTAATTAGACTCCACAAGATTTCTATGTAGATACCAAGTATCAAGACCTTGGTGAATGATGTGGGATAAAAAATTTAAATAATTGATGGTCTTGTAGAAATTTAGAAGCACTTGGGTGGTGTTAGCACAAGAAAAAATGAAAAATATCAAAAATTATTTTTTTCAATATTTTTATGTTTTATTAAATTGGATTTTTGGAGGCCTTCAAAGTGGAATTTTGGGTCAACAATATCATATATCCACTAAAATAAATAAAATTATACCTCTTGAATATCTTTCCAATGATGTAAATAAGTCATAATTTTGACCACCGGGCTAGAAGTTATGACCCTACCAAGTTAGGGTAGTAATGAATGGTAAAATTTATGGATTTTGATCCAATATTTTGATAATGGAATCAGTTGGGGTGCCTTAGTTTTATTTTTTAATGCTAGTAGATCTCAATTTTATTGTGATTGTAGATCTATTTAGAGGAATGTAATATCTTGTGATTGTTGAATGCACAAGATAACTAAGAGGGGGAGTGAATATGTTGTACCTTAAAACTTCAAAACCCTCATTAACATTCAAATCCTCATTCATTCATTAAACCCTTAAATCTATTATGATGAATTAGCATGAAAATAAAATAAAATAAACTAAAACAACTTAACACCAAACATAAGAGAACACCAAATTTATGTGGAAAACCCAAGAAGGGAAAAACCACAGTGAGGATTAGCTTTCAATATAAGTAATATCAACACCGAATACAATAGGGCTCACTTCTAGAGGGATCACTACCCAAAGAAAGAAAGGCTCACCGCCAAAATAGAGAAGAAGATAGAGAATAAATGTTACATAGAGAAAATAATTTTAATGCAACAAAGAATCCATCACAATGTCACCAACACCTTTGCAGGATAATTGAAGAATTGTAGCCACCTTCTACTCACTACATCTAGCAAACTAACACATGAAATTTCACACTACACTTCTCAATTTTGAACTATAATACTCTACAATTGACATCATTTGCATCGCTTGCATCTATCTTGACATCCCTCAATAAATCAAGTATTATTTATACCATCTTAAACCTTGAAACCCTTCTCCAAGGTCAGCTATGCACATCAACTATGTAAATTCAAATTAGGTCGGTGTCAAAACAATTTTGTGGTGGATAGAAGTGAAAGTGGACCACATCATACCTTAGCTAGGACCATAGAAACAACACCACACTACAACATGCTTCTACAAATAATAATTATCCATCGCAAGTAGTGTAAACACCAGGCCAATTGTTACCCATGCAAACACCATTAAATTTTTAATTGCATGATTCCTTAAATCCAAGGATGACTTGAAAACCACACACCACACTATAACATGATCTAGAATATTCCACAAACAACCTAAAATCAAAAAAACACCTTTGCAACAACTTCCATCTGAAGAATGCACACACCCAGGACATCCAAACAACTATGCCATACATTGTAGCTTGAGAAACTGACTTCCAAAGCACCAAACCACAAACCACCTTGACTAAATGAAGATACTAACATAATAAACACACCTTTATAACTACAATACCTAAAACATAGCTACGGATAAATGTGGAGAAAATAAATTTCTCCCTAACACCTCTACAATGCACAGTTTACACATTGGTGAACACAACTTATGTACAATGATATAGCACAACAAATACTAGATATAACACCTCTAACATCTCTCATAAAAATATCTAAAATGAATAGGTCGATCTTCAACCTAGAAGAAATGTGGAGAAACACAAAAACACATCTTTGCAACCCAAAACACCACTGCAACACATTGTTTCCTATTTTTATCAATTTTTCTCAAAATCACTTGGAAACCAAGTACCAAATACACATCCTCATCATCTTCAATACTTCCTCAATCATAGAAGCTTTTCAAAGCAACACTATAGGTTTACACCAATATCTTTACTAATGAAAACATAATTTAATTAATCAAATCATGGATAACATCAATCGCTCATACTCTTGCAACAATCTTACACAACTATAGACATCAATGACAACACCAACTACTCATACTTGCAACAATCACCCCCTTTGTCATTGATGGGAGCACATGATGTGAAAAACCATCAAAGATACAATATCTCTAGATACCAACATACTAAAACTCTTCACATTACATCTCCCCCTTACTCAAATAGCTTATTACTCTCTCTCCCTTATCTTTCTACATGACTCTTTCTCTCCCTAGGCTAATAACTTGTTCTTTTTCAAATGACATTCTCTCCCCCTAATAAATTGTTCTTTTTCACATGACATTCTCTCCCCCTTTAACATCAATGGAAAAGAACCAAAATATTTTCTTTGTTTATTCTCTCCCTTTGACATCAATCAACTTGCTTACTACTAATCTATAGCATACTTCCCTTACTGCTCTGTATACTCCCCCTTAGGAGCACAAACAAAACTATACCAAATCATAAACCACTGTGCAATGGCAACACACACTCTTTTGACTGTAACAACCTACAATGCTACTACCTACTCCCCCTGAGAGATAGCCACCAACATCAATCTAGAATAAATAATGAATGTTGAGATCCGCTAGACTGATGCAACTCCTTATGCATCTAGTTCAAAGAAAGAGGGGCAATAACTCCCAAATTCTACCAAAGAAACTCAAAAGTATCCTTAGGAAGATCCTTAGTGAATATATCAGCAATCTTATCCTTAGTAGGTACATATTCAAGATTTATTTCATTCTCCACAACCTTCTCTCTTAGAAAGTGATATCTAATCGAAATATATTTTATCCTTGAATGCATTATCTAGTTCTTTGAAATATTGATTGCACTTGTATTGTCATAGAAGATAGAAATAGGCTCACCATGCACCACTTCAATATCCTTCAATGTTTTCCTCATCCATAGCACCTATGTGTAGCAAGATGTTGTTACAATGTACTCAACCTCTACAGTAGATAAAGATACTTAGTCTTATTTCTTGCTCAACCATGATACCAATCTACATCCAAGAAAGAATGAACCACCACTTGTACTTTTTTATCATCAACACAACCATCCAAATCTGCATCTATGTAATCACTCAATGTGAAGTTAGTATCCTTTGGATACCATAAGCCATGATCCAAAGTTCCCTTTAAATATCTAAATATCCTCTTCACTATTGCAACATGTGAATCTCTAATATCTTCTTGAAATTTATCCACAAGACAAACTACATGCATGATATCCGATCTAGTAGTAATTAGATATAGCAGTCCATCAATCATTGATCTCTAGTTTCTCTGATCATCCTTAGGAGATTCATCATTCTTGCTCAAATTTCAACTAGTAATCATAGGATTACATACTGGTTTAGATTCTACCATTCCAAAAAAAATCAACATTTCTTTGACATACTTTGATTGTGAAATGAATATACCTTTGTCTGTTTGATTGATTTGTATCCCAAGGAAGAAATTCATCTCCTCAAACTCTTTTTACATCTCTTCTGCAAAATTTTTACACATCTCTTCATTGGCTCCAAAAATTATGTCATCAACATACACAACCACAATCAAAATTTGATCTTTTTCAACTTTAAAGTAGAGATTACTATTTGCAGTACCTTTGTTGAATCCTTGTTGTATCAAATACTTACCCAACCTTGCATACCAAGCTTTTGGAGCTTGCTTTAATCCATATAATGTCTTCTTCAATTTTCAAACCATATTTGGTTTGTCTAATAATTGAAATCCTTCTAGTTGTTCCATGTATACTTCTTCCAATTCTCCATTCAAAAATGTAGACTTCACATCCATTTGATAAAATTTAAATTCCTTATGTGTTGCAAAAGCTAAAAAAATCCTGATAGCCTCCATTCTTGCCACTAGAGTAAATCTATCCTCAAAATATATTCCTTTAACTTGTGAGTATCTCTTACACACAATCCTAACCTTGTTTCTTACAACTTCTCCATCATTATTCAATTTGTTTTTGAACACCCATTTTGTTCCAATTATGTTTTTTTTTGCAGGCCTAGGGACAAGTTGCCAAGTCTTATTTTTCTCAATATGTAGTAGTTCTTCTTCCATAGCCTTCATCCTATGCTCATCTTTGCATACCTCAATCACTATTTTAGGATCAACTTCAAAAAGTAAACATAGATTTACCTCTTCTTCAGCAGCTTTCTTTCTTGTTAACACACCTTTGTTTTTGTCTCTAATTTTTTTTTCTTCAGAATGATTCCTCTGCACATATTTAGGCATTCTAGGGGTATTTTCCAAAGATTCTTCCTCTTCAATATGCACTTCCTTTTCCTTAGCCTTTTCTTTTTCTCTGAAATCAGGTTCATATGATTCATATCCATCTATAACCACTGAGCTTTGAAAATATTCATTAGCCTTGACACTTGCACTCTCAACAATCCTTTTGAATCTCTTGTTGTAGCACCAGTAGGCTTTGCTTTTAGTAGAATATCCAAGGAAGATTCTTTCATCAAACCTTGCATCAAATTTTCCCAAGTTTTCTTCATCTCTTCCAATATAACATTTGCTTCCAAACACTTTGAAGTACTTGAAAATAGGGATCCTTCCATACCATAACTCATAGGGAGTCTTTGTGTTGTTTCATTTTGCTTGAAATCTATTAAGTATATAAAAAATAGTATGAATTGCTTCTCTCCAGTAGACTTCTAGTAAATTAGCTTTTTTCGTCATAGTCCTTGCAGCTTCGTGAACAATCCTATTTTTCCTTTCAACCACTCTATTTTTCTAAGGAGTCCTAGGGGAAAACAAGTGCCTCTTTATGCCATGATTCTTAAAAAATATGTTAAATTCATTGGAGGTGAACTCTCCACCTCTATCAGACCTCAAACATTTCATTTTCATGTCCATTTCATTCTAAACCATAACTTTAAATGTTTTGAACCTATCTAGGGCTTCATATTTTTCTTTAAGAAAAGTAACCCATATCATTCTAGAATAATCATCAATAAAAAGCATGAAATGCCTATTATCTTGAAGACTTCTTATTTTTGTAGGACCATAAAGATCTATATGAACCAATTCCAACAATTTGGTAGTAGATTGTTCATTTCCTTTGAAACTTCTCATTTTTTTCTTTCCAATCTAAAAATCCTTGCAAACAACAATGATAAGCTTTGAAATCTTTAGTAGATCTCTCACGGATTGAATTGAACTAATTATTACTAGGTTATCAAAATTAATGTGACACATCCTCCTATGCCGTATCCATATTTCATTAATCTGAGTTATAAAATAGTGACCATTTGTACCATTGATCTGATAAAAATTTCCATCTATCCTTCTAGAAGAAATCATAGTTTCAGACCCTTTTCTAATCTCACATCCATCATCTTGAAACATAAGATTGTATCATTTGTTACACATTTTTCCAACACCCAAAAGATTATGCCTTAAACGTTTGACATAGTAAACATCATCAGTATTATGCTTGTCATTAAAATTGATTGAACCTATTCCACATACCTTAGCACTTGAATGATCACCAAATCTAACAAGTCCTCCTTCATACTTTTCAAGTTTAACAAACTTACTCTTGTCTTTGGTCATATGGTTAGAGCATCCTGTTATGATATAATAGTTCTTATCCTGTCTAGCATGAAAGGAAAATACCAAAGTACCTTCAACCTTATCCTTTCTCTCCAGAGGGTATTCCTTCACACATCTTTTAGAGTTGGCAGAAATAGATTCATCTTTTAAATCCATGAACAAGCATTCATCGTCATCATCTCCATAATCAAATTCATCATCAGAAATACTTGCATATTCTCTAACATAATAAATTTTCTTAATCATTTTAATTTTTTTCTCCTTGCTTTTGTCATTCACAACTCTATTTGGACATCTTGAAGCATAGTGACCTGTCTTTCCACAAATGAAACATTTGAAAGGAAACTTACCAGTACCCTTTTTCATTCTTCTCAAAAATTTAGCCTCCACATCATCAAGATCCTCCTGATCTGATTCTTCAATCTTCTCTAATTTTCTAGCCTTAAAAGAAGTCTCAACTTTTTCACCATTATTTTTTCAAAATTCTCTCATTTAAAATGGAGTTAAAGAACCATACAATTGATCTCTAGAATACTGATCTAGATTTGCAAATTCCTTAATAGCAGAAACTTTATTACTGTAAGCTTTAGGTAGGGTTCTAATAATTTTCTTAACCACTTGTGATTCTTTGACTTTTCCACCAAGACCTTTGATGGAGTTAACCACTTCATCAACCCTCTGCATGTAACTTGTAATGTTTCCATATTCAGACATTCACAATTTCTCAAATGTGATCTTTAGATTTTGTATTTTTACTTGTTTAACCATATCGTCTCTTTCATAAATGCTTTCCAACTTTGTCCAAATTTCTCCAGTAGTTTTCAAATTCATAACTTTCATTAATTCAAAATTTGTAAGATTACTTAAGAGAGCATACCTTACTTTACTATTGTTTTCTTAGTCCTTGATTTCAGCTTCAGTGCTTGGGCCATTTTTAGGTATAGTATATCCATATTGAACTAATTTCCAAAAATCATATCTCAGATAACTTAAAAATCCTTTCATCCTTGTTTTCTAGAATGCATATAGTCTATTCCATCAAACATAGGGATATCCTTCTTGTGCACCATCCCATATCTACATTAAGAGGTTAATATTTTCTCCAAGGAACCTTGCTCTAATAAAAATTGTTGAATGCACAAGACAACTAAGAGTGGGGGGATGAATTAATTGTACTTTAAAAATTCAAAACCCTTATTAACATTTAGATCCACATTCATTCATTAAACCCTTAGATCCATTATGATGAATTAACATGAAAATAAAATAATAGAAACTAAAACAACTTAACACCAAACACAAGAGAACACTAGATTTATGTGGAAAACTCAAGAAGGGAAAAACCACAATGAGGATTAGCTCACAATATAATTAATATCAACACAGAATACAATAGGGCTCACTGCCAGAGGGCTCATTTCCCAAAGAAAGAAAGGTTCACTGCCAAAATGAAGAAGAAGATAGAGAAGAAATGTTCCATAGAGAAAACCATCTTAATGCAATAGAGAATCCATTTCAATGTCACCAACACCTTTACAATTTGATTGAATAATTGTAGACACCTTCTGGTCACTACATCCAATAGACTAACACGTGAAAGTTTGTTCTACACTTCTCAATTTTGCACTCTAACACTATAATTTTCATCATTTGCATCTCTCACATCTACCTTGACATCCCTCAAAAACTCAAGTCTTATTTATACCATCTTCAACCTTGAAACCATTCTCAAAAGGTCGACTATGCATATCAACTATGCAAAGTCAAATTAGGTCAGCACCAAAACACTTCCATGGTAAAAAGAAGTGAAATCGGACCACATAATACTTTATCTAGGACCAAAAACAACACCACACTACAACACGCTTCTACAAATAATAATTATCCATCACAAGAAGTGTAAACACCAGGTCAGTTGTTACCCATGTAAACACCATTAAACTTTTAATTACACACTTCCTTAAATCCAAGGATGACTTGTGAACCACACACCATGCTTGAACTTGATCTAGAATATTCCACAAACACACTGAAATCTTAAAAAAACTTTGCAACAATTTCCATCTTAAGAATACAAACACCCAATACATCCAAATAGCTTTGACATACAATGTAACTTGAGAAACTGACTTCCAAAGCACTAAACCACAAACCATCTTGAATGAAAAAAGATACTAACATAATAAACATGCCTTCCAAATTACAAGACCTAAAATATAGTTGTCAAGAAATGTGGAGCAAAGGCATTTCTACCAAACACCTTTGTAATGTATATTTCACACACTGGTGAACACAACTTCTTTTGTACAACAATCCAACACACCAAATACTGGATATAACACCTTTGAACATCTCTCATCAACATATATAAAATGCATAGGTAAATCTTCAACCTAGAAGAAATGTAGAGAAACACATGAACACATATCTACAACTCAAAAAACCACTACAACATACTATTTCCTCTTTTTATCAAATTTTCTCAAAAGTACTTGGAAACCAAGCACCAGAGATGCATCCTCATCATCTTCAATACTTCCTCAATCATAGAAGCTTTTCAAAGCAACACTAGAGGTTGACACCAGTAGCTTTACTAATGAAAATATAATGCAACTAATCAAAGCATGGATAACATCAACTTCTCACACTCTTGCAACAATATTACTCAACTATAGACATCAATGATGACACATGCTTGTTGACATCAATGACAACACCAGCTTCTCATACTTGCAACAATGAAAATAATTAATCTAAATGATAGAAAAATTGCATTGAACTGTAGAACAATTACACCACAGTAAAGGACAATTGCAATAATTAGATATTCAACTACATGATTTTGAGGAAAAATGGATATCAGTTCAATTTTTAAAGTAGAATTGGTTGTGTAACAATATAAGACAAATTTTCCACTCTTTTTTGTAAGTGTTCCAAATTAAGTTGTAATTGTGCCAAAGTAAGCTTTAATTGTACCAATCTACTTTGTAAATGTGCCACTCTAGGATAATTGTGCTAAAATGGTAACAAATGCACCATTTTGACCTAAAACTGAGTTTTTAAGTTTTCTATGACCAATAGTTGCATAAAATGATAAAAATTTGCATGATAGAATAGACAAGTGTGAGTTTTTAAGGTTTAATTGCATGATTCTGAGTAATTTTAGTCTAATCTAAGTGTTTTTGGAAAAGTTGGCAAGAGAAACACATCACATAGTAGGCATGATAGTTGTTGACATTTCAAGGTGATAGGTTGAATGATATCATTTCTTTGAACAAACAATATGTAATACATTCCAATAAGAACAACCTAATTAGTGTTAAAGGTGTGTCCCACTAGTAGAGGCCCATCAATAAAATACTATAGAAGACCACAGATACATGGCTTTGCTCTTGAAGGGAGATAGGTAGGTCTCCAATGGCACAAGGGCTCACCTTCCTCCTTCCTTTGTAGGTTTTTACACCTCCAAAATAATTCTACCTCACCCTAAGATGGTACATGTTGGGTAAATTTGTGCATGTTGTTTTACATTGCACCCCACTAGTGGTAATGACCAATGGTCTTAAAGGCTTCTAAAAAAAATGGTTTGTAGTGGAATTAGTGAACAATGATCCTGTATGTAGTTCCTAAGATTAGATGGATATCCTTTGCTCTCTTCACCTATACACATCTCGGTGGACCGAGGATCGTGAGGCTTGGCTTGAATGATGATGGTCATACCTTGGTGTATAAATTTCATTCTCCCCCTTTTATACCCCACCCAAAAATGTGGTTGAGGTCACCCTTAGGGTGATGAAATCCCCAAGCATGCCTCCTACTAAAATTAAAAATGAGAATGATGTTTTTTTAATCCCCAAGTTCACACTAGATGCAAGGGGAGAGCACACAAATATAACCACTTCCTTGGATAAAGAGTAAAAATGTGAATTCTAAGGTCTTTCTAATCCCCAAGTTCACACTAGGCGTGATGGGAGAGAATACATACCCTAAAATTCATTAGACACAACATATAATTCATTTACCTTGAGAAATTAAAACGTTATTTACTCTAAAAAACATAAGACACAAGACCCAACAATAGATATGTTGGTAGTTTCAATGTTTGGTCTTCTATCCACAAAAGCCATAGCTATGCAAGAAAATATTAGTAACCCAGAAAATTACACAAAATAATTATGCAAAAGCATATTGAAATGCTCAAATAGTGAGTTATACCTACTCAACTTACTAAAAAATTGTTCCAAACTTTTTGATGGATACACTAATAACTCATGAAATTGTACCAATATCTCATGCAATTGCACCAATATCTTATGCAATTATGTTAATATCTCCTAAATTTTTTCCAAATTTCTCTAAAATTACACCAATATCTCTTGTAATTGCACCAATCTACCTAAAAAAAAGAAAAATTGCAAAAAAAAGGTAAAACCCTAATCTAAGAAATATTTTTGTTCTAGGGTTAGAAACCTACAAAACTACAGTCAACAATGAAGCAAAAAACACCAAGGAGGAAAAAGAACTACAAATAATAATTTCACCACTTTGTGTGACAACTACACCAATATCTCTTGTAATTGCACCAATATCTCCTACAATTGTGCCACTTTGTGTGACAATTGCACCACTTTGGAACAATTGCACCAAACTAGCCTAAAACTACTTAAAACATGAAAAAAGTTTAAATTCAAGGACTTGAGTGTCCCACCAGGCATGCCAAAATATATGACCTAGAAAATAATTATGAAATTGAAATATAAATAGTAAACAATTGAAATCCGCAATCAAATCAACAAAATACCATATCAATGAAGCATAAAATAATCACATAAAACTAATACCATAAACCTACATGAATCCTTTACTTTGCTCCATTGTTCTCCTCTTTACACTTTGGAAAAAAGTGTAATAGTACTTGCTCTCAAATTTTTGGTAGCACAATAGCATAAAGCATTGATAATACAAATATAGTTTCTTTGCAATGATGAGAGAGAGAGAGAGATAATTGATTAATGATAGGTTTGTTTTATAGATTTGTTGATATCAATAAATGGTTGATATCTAAGGAGAGATTGAGTAAATCAATGGATGAAAATCAATGAGAGGAATTGATGGATAGTTAACTGACTGCATAATTTCAGTGAACTAAGTGCATGGATGAATTAAGAGGATTTGATTGAAGAGATAAGTGTAACTAACGATCAGTTAAGAAAATTGATTGAAGAGTGAACTCAAAGTGAGTGGGAGTTGACTAGATTGATTGAGGAGTGGATTCAAAGTAAGTCTTAGTCAATTGGTGAGGTGGAAATGCATAGGTAATTAATAAATAATTAAATGAATTAATTATTAATTACATGTGCAAGGTGAAAATGAATAAATAAATAAACAATTTTATTAATTTAAGGAGAAGATAATGTTGAGAAATAATTAGATAAATTAAATAATTAAAAACAATTATTTAATTTGAAATTGAAAAATAGGAAGTGAATTAATTAAATAATAATGAATTATTTAACTAATCTAGGAAAGAGGAATAATTAGTAAAGTAATTAAATAATATTAATTATTTAATTAACATAGAGGAAAAGTGATGAAATGGATTATTTAATTTAATTATTTAATTAAATGCAAAAACTAGATTGATGATACTTAATGATGGCAAATGATGATGTTTTGGAAGAAATATGTTAGTCAAATTTAGGTGTCTATATTTTTCCCCTCTTTGAGACAATGTGTTTTTACAGCATTGTTTCAAAGAAAGTATGAAAGAATTTGTGATGGCATTCCCTAGTTGAATGAAGAAATGAAGAGGCTTCAATATGTCAATTACAATCTCAAGAAGAATAAACTTTATTTTGGTAATTTTTCAACTAGAAAAAATTATCCAAAAGAGGTTGGAGAAAATATCATTTCAAAGTAAGGAGGCATGATTGTTGGCAAGGAATTTATTAGTGTCCAAATCAATGAAGAAAATTCTACCAAAAACCTCACAAAAGAGGTTGTGGAGCATCTAGTTGAAGGACACAATCCAAATCAGTAGTAGAGTGTAAGGGAGATGTCTCCCCAAATGTATTTTTGTTTATGATAAGATATAATGCAATGCAGTAGAAAAGTAGTAGATAGAATAGATGAGAGGATAAGGAAGAAGGAGATAGAAGATAGAAGATAAAAAGTATAATATATGTAAAGAGATTGTAAAGAGGGCAAGACCCCTACCATATGTATATGCAAACTAATAATTAATACATTGATATCTTTGGACTTATATCTAACATGTGTTATGGTGTATGGTGATTGGATTTCTATATGTTTCATTATGTTAACTAGTTTATGCTTCTTTTGAACTAACTCTCTACTCATCTCATATGACTGATTTTGGGGTATAAATACAACAAAAAAACTACTTGGGGCTCAAAACCCCAGTTTGTGTCTCCCCACTTTTATTTCTAACATTGATTCTATTGTTGGTACATTTTTAGGTTGTAAAAAGGAAAATAAGAGATAAAAAAATATTCCAGAAAAAACATTATTCTGAACAAAAAATTAAAAGGAGAGATCAAAAATTTATCATAACTTATGACAATATCTCCTTGGTTTCAGCCTCGTGAGAGGAGGCTAAGCACTAAGGGGATGGGAAATGAAAAGGGGGGAATGTCAAAAAAGGAATCCCTAAAAAGATGTGACTTATAAAATAACATTCCAAAATAACTACCATGGGAAAAAATAAAGGAGTAATGTAGGTTGGGAGAGGTAGAGGGAGAGAGAGAGAGAGAGAGAGAAAGAGGGGAGGAGGGAGATAGGTGTTGGTATATGGAGCCTAATCAAACTCAGAGGTTAAATTTTCCCCACTTTTATCGGCACAATTTCCCCCCAAATTATTTAACAAGGGTTTGGGGGCAGTGCCCCCAAGACAGGGTCAAGGGGCAATGCCCCTTGCAGGGTCTAGGGGCAGTGCCCCTGGCACGCTCCCTGTTGCAATATAGGGCAGGGTCAAGGGGTAGCACCCCCGAAACCTCTCATGATTTTTTATTATTGTATAAAGGTGTCAGGTGTTATTTTTCTATTGGCTGACATAAAAAACCCTATTTTGTAACCAACATAAGTCTTGATAAAAGGCTAAGGGTTTGGGTCTCTATTGACATTGTATTGTAGCATTTGCAATGGTATTGAGTTGTAAGGATTATTGGTTGTAATCTGTTTGATTTACTAGATAATAATATTGGACTCTCTATTGGTGGATGTAGCCCAAGTTTGGGTGAACCACGTTAAATATTGTCTCTTGTTGTTATTATTTATGTGTTTTTCATTCCTCTGTTTAATTTTTATTTGCATTTAATTAATATTTTCTACATACAATTCCTAATAATAGGGAGAGGTAGGGTGGGATAGATAGAGGGAGGGAGAAAAAGAGGGAATGAGGGAGAGAGGTAAGGTGTGAGGAATAGAGAGAGGTAGGGTGGTAGAGGTGGAGTGGGAGAGGTGGAGAGAGAGAGAGGTTGAGTGAGAGAGAGAGAGGGAAGGATGGAGATAGGGAGAGGTAGGGTGGGAGGGATAGAGGGAGGGAGAAAAAGAGGGAAGGAGGGAGAGAGGTAGGGTGCAAGGAATAGAGAGTAGGGTGGTAGAGGTGGGGTGGGAAAGGTAGAGAGAGTTTTTGTGTGTGTGTGTGTGAGAGAGAGAGAGAGAGATCAAGAAGGAGGGAGATAGAGAGAGGTAGGGTGGGGAGTAGAGGGAGGGAGATAAGGAGGGAAGGAAGGAGATAAGTAGAGGTGTGTAGAGAGAGGTAATATGAAAGGAATAGAGAGTAGGTAAAGAGAGGGAGAGGTAGGGTGGGAGAGCTAGAGAGAGATGGTGTGTGAGAGAGAGAGGAGGGGATGGAGAGGTATAGAGAGAGGGGTAGGTAGAGTGAGGGAGATGTAGGGTGGGAGGGATATATGGAGGGAGAGAGAGAAGAAGGGAGTGAGTAATAAAGGGAGGGGTAGGTGGAGAGAGAGCGGGGAAGAGAGACAAAGGGAGGGAGAGGAAGGTTAGGAGTGATAGTGAGAGAGAAGAGATAGAGAGAAGTAGAGATTGATGGGGGAGGGAGAGGTAGCAAGGTAGCATGGGAGGGATAAAGGGAGAGAGGAATTTAGGAGACATGGAGAGGTAGGTAGAGAGAGGTAAGGTGGAAGGAATAGAGGGAGAGGTAGGTAGAGAGAGTGAAGGGAGATAGTGAGAAGTAGAGAGGAAATGGGAGAGATAATTAGAGGGGGAATTTGGGAAGTAGGGAGAGGTAGGTAGAAAGAGAGGTAGGGTAGGGTAGATTGAGGGAAAGGTAGGTAGAGAAGGAGAGGGTAAGTGGAGATAGAGAGAGGGAGGGAAGGAGAGACAGAGAGAGAGAGAGAGAGAGAGAGAGAGAGAGAGAGAGAGAGAGAGAGAGAGAGAGAGAGAGAGAGAGAGAGAGAGAGAGAGAGAGAGAGAGAGAGAGAGAGAGAGAGAGGAGGGGGGGGATGGAAGGATAGGTGGATGGTGGAAGGACAGTGAAGGAAGGAAAGGGAAAGATATAAGGAGGAAATGGTATGGAATGGAAATATACAGGTGGTGGAATGTTTATGGATTTTAGTAGGATTTTATGTTTAATTTTTGGTTGGTGATAAAGAGAATGCCTTAGGAAATAAGACTCAAATTTACAAGGAGAAATTTCAAACTGCAACAATGGGCTTCTCAACCCGAAGCATAAGGATTGTAGTTCATTGCAAAGAAGAAGTCAACCGACTGGGGTGTGACACTTTCAGAGGAAAATGGACATGATTATTTACTGATTTTTTTGTGAGTCACCTAATATTACTCTTAACTATCAATAATACAACCAAGAGATGAAGGAGTCTAATTTCAATAGGACCGAATTATGATAGAACCATTATGCTAAAGCATGTTTATGTTATAAATGGTTAATTTTTTTGGACATAAAATCAATGTTTGATTTCTCTACTCCTGTTTCAAGAAGTTATTATTTTATGTTTCAAAACTTAGTCCTCTTCATATTCTTGAGGAATAGTTGACATTTATTTTATAGTTTGTTTTCAGTTCATGAATAATGGAACTCCCTCACAAACCCTATATAGTAGGATCCTCTATCGAGGAGATCTAGTAGCACTAGTAGTAACAGTCATATTATGAGAATATAGAACATGTGTTATTGAACAAAGATCTTCAACAAATTTCCTGTTATATTTTGTGTAACAGTTCTATGTAAGAATGAAATAAAAGAGAATTGATTTGATATTATAATTTGTTGAATAAGTGGTGTTTGACAAAATCTTGTGGAAGTAGAAACTCACAAGGGCCACTTGAGGTACTGCTAAACCATTTTAATTTCAATTATTATATTAGATGATGCATTTTGAATTCAATTGGTAGTTTTTAGTTATATTCTTATGAATGAATGTGTTACAATTCATGAATTATATTTTGTAGCTTAATATTTTCTTTCATACTCTAGAGTATTAGCTAAGTTACGACCTATAGTTTAATAGTTAATGGTTACAATTTTCAGCATTAGGTACTTTTAGTAAAAAGAAGTTACTTGTATTCTTTTACCTTATTTTGTGAATTAGTATTTTATTCTAATTTCAAGGCTTCTATTGTATTTTCATATGTTTATTCACCTATACTCCATTGATGTAGGATGTCCAAATTCTATGAATGTGTATACTTTACCAACACTATCTAAAGTTCTACAATCCCTAGTTGATGATTTAATGCAACCCTCTTATGAATTATCAACTATTTAGTTCTAGATCCTCGGGTCCTCTAAGATATGTGCATACCCAGTGGCACCAAGTTAATTAGGCATTAGATTTGGCTCCACACAAGGAATAAAGAGAGGGGTAGGTAGAGAGAGAGGTAGTGTAGGAGAGGTACAAAGAGAGAGATTTAGTGTGTGAGAGAGAGGGTGGGGAGGGAGAGGTAGAGAGAAGGTTAGTGCAAGATCATGATGGGACAAACAAGGCCCTTAAGTGGCAATAAAAATATAGAAAATAGACTTAAGCAATTTCACATAAGAATTTGAATAGGTTATTAACATAATTTTGAAAATATGTAGGAATAGAATTTGTATCAAATTGAATGTATTTTGTAAGATACTACGTCTTTTTTGGAAAAAATTAACTTGATTTGGTGAAAATTTAAAATTTCAATGCAGTAGTACATTAAAATTTGGAAAAAGATAAAAAATAGGTGTTTGTGTGGCCACCCTAATGATGAGAATTTTTTTTTTTTGAATCTTTAAATATAATTAGAGGACACATACTCAGATGTGACGCATACTTTAATATTTTTTTTGTAATTAAATATAATTAGTTATGAATTTTCTAGTATGAATTTTTAAAAAATTAAAAACAATTTGTGTAACCACCCTAACTTGGTCAAAAAATTATGAAACTCAATTTTTTTAAACTATAGTTTGTGAAGCATAGTATGTGACACATCTTTCAAATTCAAAATGTATAACCATTTAAAATTTATAGATGTTTTCACTTAGTGTATCAATCATGACTTTACACAGTGCATGTACAAAATTAATAATAATTACATATTAAATTTAAAATAAAACATATCTTATATTGGTAAAATGAAAAACAATTTGTTGAATAAACCCTTTACATTTCATCAAAATCAGATGAAAAAAAATCGTCAACATAAAGGGTGAAGTTTGAAAAACCCTTTCAACCCCTATAAACATGTTGGGGATATTGACTTTTCAGGTTAGACAACCCCAAGCCAAATCCCAAAGCAATATCGAAACAAAATGGATATCTATTATTAATAAATATTTGATAGAAATGGATATCCGTTTTGTAAAGGTAAAAATGAATATCCATTTCTTAAAGTTAAAAAGTGGATATCTATTTCTTTAACTTAAGAAACAGATATCCATTTCTTTTAATTAGAAATATTAATATATATAAATATCACTATGGATTTAAATTTAACATGTTATAATATTAATAATATAAATATTTAGGCCCATTAAGGGTCCTTGTTGGGTTAATCCAGCTTATAAGGGATCAGTGGAGGTTAGTTGGGAAAGTCCAATGGAAGGTTGATGGAAGTTGAATTTTGATGGGGCTTCTAAAGGGAACCCAGGACCTTCAAGAGCAGGATTTATTGTTCGAGATTAGAGAGGAAATTTTTTGGCTTTGGGAGTAAAGAAACTAGAGGAAGGGACCAACAACACAACTGAAGCCTTAGCAACATTAATGGTTGTTAGGCTTGGTAAAAAAATAGGGGCATCGAAAGTTCATTTGGAGAGTGATTCTCTTGTAATTATTCAGATAGTGATGAAAGGGAATACTAGGGCATGGCATCTACAGAATGTAATTGGAAAAATTAAAGAGGAATCGGTAGCCTTTGATGACTTTAAGGTAAGTTATATCAAGAGAGTGGGAAATGCAGAGGTAGATACATTGTCAAAGTGGGATTTATCGTTTAAAGAAGTTGGTGAAATAAGAATTGAAGATTTTATACATTTAGTTTTAGAGGAGGAAGTGTTATGAAAGATGGTATACTTGCATAAATAAATGGATTATTTCAATGCCTTTCAGTCCTTGAAGTGAATGAGAGAAGTGTGTGGGTCGAGTGGTGGTGTTGATCGTACACCTAGCATTAATGGCGAACTTGGTGAATCAAGTTTATTAATCTCTTGAGGCTTTACTTTCCTGATGCTTCTTACATTTTTTTGAGAAATAGGTGTAAAAATGGTGAATATGAGGTGGTGGCTCTATATTTTCAGAGGTGATGGAGGCTGGTTTCTCACTTAAAATGAGGAAGCAACTTTCACCCTTTCATGGAGAGGCATCAGAAAATAGATTGATGGGTTGTTTCCTTTATAGTGATGAGCGATTAGTGCAATCGATGCAACTAATCCTGGGGAAAGGTTTTGGAAACCTCAAGAATAGGTATAGGACCAATATGGACATATATTCTCTAATAATGGCTTGGGGATTATATTTGGGAGAGCTGATTGAAGTTGTGAAAAAGGTGATGAAGGAACTGGTGCATGAGGATTACCTAGAGGGCATGGACTCACTATTGGAATCGATGATTTTGGGAGTAAGAATGGATATCAATGAGGGAATTGAAAGTGAAGAGGATGAAGAAACCGAGAAATTTTTTCTCTTTGTGAAATGGCCAAAAGGAAAACGCAAATCTAGATGGAGAGAGTGGGCAACACGTAGGTGGAAAGCTCTAAAATTGATTGTGGAATTAATAGAGGTTGAGGAAGTAATAGTACAGGAAAAATCCAAAGCAAAGTAGTTGGAGGAGCTGTGACTTCAAAAGAAGAAGACAAATGGGGTCACCATGGAAGTTGTGGCGAGTAGCTCATATAGAGCTCTGCAGTAATTTTAATCCTCTGCCATGAGTTTTGAGTTATTGGTTGTTTGTTGTTAATTTTTGGAGTTTTTTTTTTTTAATTATGGGTAATGAAGGGAAGTTGATGTTGGTTTGCAGGGTAGTTAGAAGTTAGTCAAAAAATATTGGGAATGTAATTTTAAGCGTTAGTTTTGATTTGAAGTAGTTGTTAAGGGTTTGGCAGTGAAGTCACTACAGGTAAATTATAAATTTTGAGTAACTGGGGTATGGTAGTTGAATGCCTGAAGGGTTGATGGTTTATTAGGAAAATTCAGAAGATGATGTAATATGACTTTTTTTATCAATAAAGCAAAATATTATTACCAATCAAAAAATAATAATGTAAATATTTATTTATATATATTATATTACTATATGTAGACACTAAAAAATGTCCTAAGTCCACAAGCGTCATTTTTCTTCATCCTCGTCCTTCGATAATTGAATAATTTTAGTTATTCAATTATGTTTGATCATATTCCTTTATTAATTAAATAATTTTTAATAATTATTTAATTAATTCACTTTATAATCTTTATTCTATCCTGATCAATTAAATAAACTAATTGTGTCACTAATTTCTCCTTCTTCAATAGTTAAATAAATTATTATTTATTTAATTATTTTGTCACCTTTCATCTATAGTTAAATAATTACCATTAATTATTTATCTATTCATGGTGCTTTAATTCTTCTATAGTTAAATGATTATTAAAATTATTTAACTATCCCATGCCACCTCCCCTATTAAATAATTAATCTAAATTAATTATTTAAGGTCTAATTTTCACCTCCCCATTTAATTAAATTGATTAATTTAATTAAATGCTCCTTTTGTCATTTTATTTAAATAAATTATTTGGATAAATTATTTATTTTCCAC